>APFE030466226.1:91840-123926 GCA_000404065.3 Pinus taeda
TGCATGAGTTTTTCATGAGTAAATATTCAGTTAACTAGAGTAGCACTCGTGGAGTTCATTAGTGTCACCACTCTCTGTTAACTCACTATTAGTTATCTCAATAAGTTTGAGAACTAATTTAACTAAACTAACTCATGAAACTAAGTCTTCTATTTTACAACTCACAATTAACTCACACTGGACTCCTACAAAGTAGGGAGAACATATACATGACTTCCAAAAGAATTCCAACTCGAATTTCCTAAGTTAAGTAATTTTAATAAACTTAATTTAACTATTTTAAGTTGCTATGACAATAAAATTCGAATTTAATTCACAGTTTAATTCAAGGACAAATTAAACTGGAATTTCTTATTTCCATTTATCAATGCTCCCTCTCAATAAGAAAGGGATTATCAACTACCCCGATCCTGTCTCTGTGAAACTCGAATTTACATCTTGACAATGCCTTTGTCAAGAAGTTAGCATCTTGCTTCTCTGTGGGAATGTAATCTAACAATATGATCCACCTCAATACACAATCTCTGAGATGATGATACTGGATATCAATATGCTTGGACCGATCATGAAAGACTGGATTTTCAGAGAGTTTTATACAACTTTGATTATCACAATAAATCACTGTCGGATCCATCTGCTGACCAAACAAACCAACCAGGATCTTCCTCATCCAAATAGCCTCACATGTTGCCTGACTTGCAGCCATGTACTCTACCTCTACTGAATGTACTGCAATCGATCTCTGTTTCCCGCTGTACCAAGAAATTACCGCTGACCCAATACTAAAGATCCCTCCTAATGTGCTCTTCTTGCCAGATGGATTCCCTACGCAATCTGCACCAATGAATCCTTGAAGCTTCACTCCCTCTGTTTATTTATACCATAACCCAAACTGAGTAGTGCCTCTAACGTATCTCGATACATGCTTTTCCACCTTCCAATACAGCTTGGTAGGCCTAATCATCACTTGACTAAGTTGGTTAACTTTATATCACATATTCGGTCACGTGTTCACCAATTACATGAGTGAACCCACAAGCTGCCTGTAAACAGTAGTTTCCACTACCTCCCTTGAAGTAGCACCCTCCTTCCTCTAGTTACCAACTAGAGGAGTCTCCATGGGTTTACTACTCTCCATGCAGAATCTCCTGAGTATCTCATTGGTATACTTTCCCTGAGATACAAACAACTCCGCATCTCCCTGCCATACCTCCATACCAATAAAGTAATGCATGAGCCCCATGTCCTTCATCTCAAACTCTCTTGCAAGGTCCTCCTTGTAAGATTTTATGAGCTTATCATCACCTGTCAGTATGAGATCATATACATAAAGTACAATGATCAACAACTTACCTTGTCCACTATGTGATACAGGTTCACATCCGCTTCACTCTTTGTGAATCCCAACCCAGTGAAGTAGCTATCTATCCTGGTGCCAAGAACGGGGTGATTTCCTCAACCCATAAAACGATCTCTTAAGTCGACACACATGAGGCTCATGGTCCAAGGTTTCAAAACCTTCAGGCTGCTCTATGTACACCTCTTCCTCAATCATTCCATTGAGGAAGGAAGTCTTCACATCCATCTAATGGATCTTCCAACTCATTTGTGTTGATAGTGCCAAAATAGATATGATTGAAGAGTACCTTGCATAGGAGAAAAGGTCTCATCATAGTCAATCCCCTCTACGTATGAGAAGCGATGAGCCACAAATCTGGCCTTATGCTTCTCCACACTACCATCTGCAACTTTCTTTACCTTGTAAAGCCAACATTAGCTCACAATTGACTTGTCCTATGGTCTCAGGACCACATCCCAAACATTGTTTAGAATTATGGAGTCATACTCCTCCACCATCACATCAACTGAAACTGGTTGTTGAACTGATTCCTAAAAGGAAGATGGCTCAGTCACAACACATGTACCCATAAGTGCCATGTATCCAGTGTACCTCTCTGGTGACCTCCTCTGTCTGCACTGAGAAGAGGGTACTCCCACATTCCCCCCTGCATCATCCAACAATCTATCAACCTCTCTAGTGTGATTTCTCCCCTATCTGGAAGACTCTGCCTGAGTGAATGTCTCCACTCTCTCAACCTCTTCATGTGGATGCTCCATATCAATCAGAGGCCCCTCAACCTTAGGAGCTAAAAGCTCCTCATCTGCATGTAGCTCAAGCTCCCTCTCAAGGGATACTTGCATGGCCTTCTCCTCATCGAACTTGATATGCATGCAAGCCATTGTCATCTGACTGGTTGGCATGTACACCTGATAGTTTTGGGATGTATCAATGTACCCCACAAAGATCCCCAACTCTCCTGTTGGCTCAAGATTCTTTCGTGCATCTATGGTCACACGGAAATAAACCAATGACCAAAAAATCCCAAAGTGACCAACATTTGGCCTCTTATCAGAAAATCCTCCTCTGGTGTCTTCATCTCAAGTATCCGAAGTGGGCTACGGTTCTGAACATAAACCACTATGTTGCATGCCTCAGCCCACAAGTGTAGGGATAGGCCTTGATCATGCAAAATAACCCTTGCTTCCCCTATTATGCTCTTGTTCTTCCTCCCGGCAACCCCATTCTATTGAGGGTTATGGGGTGCCATCAACTCTCATTTAATCCCTTTCGCTATGGAGAATTTCTTAAAATCATTGGAGACATACTCAACACCATTATCACTCCATAGTGCTTTAACCTTATTCCCAAACTCTTTCTCTACCAATGCTTTGAACTCACAACTTTGTGAAAGTTTGATCCTCTTTCTGCATAAAAAATACCCAGCATCTACGAGAATAGTCATCAACAGATATAACATAATACCTATGTTTGGTCATGGATGCTATCGAGAATGGTCCACACACATATGAATGGACTCTCTCCAAAATAGACTCTACTCGATTGTCTCTGTCTCCAAAGGAAGACTTGGTGTATTTTCCCAAAGTACAACCCTTGCATGTATCAACTTTCTCAAGCGTACCTTTGGGAAAACCGGTAAATATTTGTTACAATATCTTCAAAGCCCCATGATGTAAGTGGCCCAATATTCAGTGCCACAACTTGTCGATGTCTCGGCTCAACATATTTCCCACTTTTGAACTCAAAGCAACACAATCCTCTACCTCTATCTTATAGAGTTTTTGAACTTGAATCCCTGTCTTCTTTACTTGACCTGTGGCTATGTGTCAAAGGAATGCCTTTCCTTTCAAAAATATCACATAATAGCCTCTATCCTAAAGAATGGCAACAGATACCAAGTTCTTCGTCAGTCGAGGTACATGCATAACATTCTTCAAGGTGAGTGGAGCTGCATGATCCCTTTGAAAAGTAATAGTGCCCACACTAGTAACACTATATTTACTGTCATCACCCATCTTGATATGCATCTTGAGATCTTTCCCCTCCATTTCATAGAATAACTCTTTGTCAACAATCATGTGGAAATAAGTTCCACTATCTAAGTACCATACACTTCCCATCATTGAAGACACCATGCATAAAATGAGGGAAAAGTCCAATTCGAATTGGGAGGCCAAAGCCTCACCCACCATTCCTCCTAAGGACCTCTCCTTGGACTTCTTGAATGGACAATTTGTAGCAAAGTGACCCATCTTGTGACAATGAAAGCATTTAACTTTCATCATGTCCTTCTTACCTCTATGATAAGAATCTGATTTGGAACGAGAATTTTACCTTTCCCGTTCCTCGCCTTAATTGCTAATGCACAATTCTCTTCATCATCAGTCTTTGATGAAGAGCCATCTCTAGTATTCCTCCTGATCTCAACCTACATTAAATCTGACCATAGTCATTCCCAATCTGGTAGCTTCTCCCGACCATTGACAGGGTCTTGACAACTATGCCAACTCTTTAGGAGTCCAAGAAGAGAAAGGCTCACCATTTCCTCCTCGGAAATCATGATTCCAACACTTCCAAGTTCATCTGAACATGGAGTGAACTTAGTCATGTACTTTGGAATCATCTCACCTTTATCCATCTTGATTTTACGAAGTTTATACTTCAGTGCCAACTTCCTTTGATCATTGTTATTATGATACAAGTCCTTGAATGTTTTCCACATAGCATGTGGGGTTTCCTTGCCATGGAGACTCAAGACAATATGATCTTGAACTCCCTCAAGGATTATTCGCCTTGCCTTCGCCACACACTTCTTCCACTCAACCAAGTTCTGTGCATCAATAGCTGCTAGCTTAGGAATTGCTTGTTCAATAAATTCCTTCAATCCATTGTCCTCTAGCACAACCTCCATCCTGTCCCTCCAAGCTATGAAATTTGAGCTTCCTTCCAAGGCATACTCAAGCCTCAATCCATGGAATGCCATCTGCCGATCTTGAAGTATGCATGCAAATTTGACTTTCACCTGTAACCTAGAAACTCAAAACTTCGAAATTTCCTTTAGAGAGATGATTTTAAATCAACGATATCTCCCTCATCCAAACACTGGTTCGGCCAATTTTGTTTTTGAATTTGGGTATAATTTCCCAAGGAATCTAGATCTACTATTTGTTTATGAAAATTTTGCATAGAAAGTTTCATATCTGCTCTGCAAACTCTCGGCCCAAAAAACAATCTTGCTCCGAAACCATGTAGAAAATCCTGTAGATTTACAAACTAATGCAATTTTCTAAAGAAAGAGACAAGAATCTACTTCTACTCTTTACGGCGGAAGCCCATAAATATTGAGAAAAAAATAATAAATAGAGGAAGAAAATCAAAGGCACATAACACAATAAATATCTAGGGAAAAGCACGGCTCAAAACTCCATTATCTGTTTTCTATTAATCTGGAAAATCAAGATAAAATTACAATGCTTGTTCTCTCAAGAACAATCCCAGCACTCAGCAAATTCAATCTCCAACATGTAAGCAAGCTCAAGGCCAAAGCGTAGCCTTTTCACAAGCTCTCCAAGTCTCTATTCCAATGTGTAATTCCTATGAAGGATATCTTGTATTTAAAGGGAAATAAATTCATTAAAAATAGTGCAATCCCTCAAGGATCAGTTCCTAAATGCATGCACTATCAATGCAACTTAGAAAAATCTAAAACAAATAGTACATTGTTCTTGCACTCTAGTCTTAATTGGGTCTTTCTCATAATCGACATGCATGATTTTCTGATGAGTAAATATTCAGTTAACTAGAGTAGCACTCGTGGAGTTCATTAGTGTCACCATTGATTGTTAACTCACTATTAGTTCTCTCAATCAGTTTGAGAACTAATTTAACTAATCTGACTCATGAAATTGAGTCTTCTATTTTACAACTCACAATTAATTCACATTGGACTCCTACAAAGTAGGGAGAACATATCCATGACTTCCAAAAGATTTCCAACTCAAATTTCCTAAGTTAAGTAAGTTTAATAAACTTAATTTAACTATTTTAAGTTGCTATGAGAATAGAATTCGAATTTAATTCGCAGTTTAATTCAAGGACAAATTAAACTGGAATTTCTTGTTTCTATTTCTCAACAAGATCTGTATTGTGGAAATCTACAAGTGGGTATGTGTTAACCTATTTAAAGGGGTAATCAATTCGACGAGAAGGAGATAGTCTTTAGTGGCACTTTCAACTACATAAGCTAAATACATGGCAACCACTCATGCAAGAAAGGATGTAGTTTGGTTACATAGATTGTGTTAAGGTATGGAGTTGGTACAAAAAGATATAAATATAGATTGTAGCAGATCTGAATTTAAACAAGAACACAACAAATTACATATATAACCATAAACATAGAGATGCAACATAAATAACACTTCATTTCATTAATATTAGATACTGAAATATGCTTACAAACAGAATGGAAATAAGACTAGCTCAGGCGATGGTAGCTTATCTCTGAGAAGAGATGTGGTAGCTACATGCCTCTGAACTATCTTACAATGAGGCTTGAAGGCCTATTTATTATTTATAAACAATGGAAAACCCCAAACATCCAAAAATCTAACCCTAGGAGATGAAACACCAAACTATGGACTCCATTGGGGTAAATTGGTACATCAATTTCCTAGGGTCATAACTTTGGCATACGATCTCTGTTTGACGCACATGATACCTCGTTAGAAAGATCTATTCGAGGACTACAATCAATGATGCCTAATATTGAGTTTAAACTTGCATTTTCCAACCATGATTTTCCAAAAAATCATCGTTTAGGGCCTCAAAACGGCTCTGAAAGTTCAGGACCTGAAAAAATGCCAAAAATAGTAAATTGTGCTACAATTAAGGAAACTGAAAAACTAAAAGAAACATTGGTGGAGGTCCAAGTGGAATAGGCGGGTGGCCACCAATATCCACCTAGATCATTTCTCCCACCTTAGGAATAAATGGTCCCCATTGCGTTGAGTTCCTCCATGAGATGAGGAAACTTCTATTGAACTTGGTCCCTGGTGAGCCACTTGCCCTAGTGAGCCACTTGCCCTGGTGAAGGAGTTGGCCTGCTTTGACAACTCGATATAGTTGGATCCTTTTCTTTCAGTTGTTCTTGATCTATGTGTCCATGGTCCAATTAATTTTTTCTTGTTCCATGTAGTCTCGGTTTAAGTCTGTTGGTGTGAATTGTTCTGCAATGTCAGATGTATCCAACAATGGTGGAAAGTAGGGTCGAAGGCAGTCCACATTGAACACTGGGTGTAGACCAAGGAATAGTGGAATACTGAGCTCAAAGAAATTGTCCCCTACTGCCTTGGTGATGGTGTATGGCCCATATCAAAGTGGGTGAAGCTTGCTATGGGTCCCAACAAGGCGCCCCTTCTACAAATGTAGCCAAACTTTGTTGCCCACCTGGAACTTGTGTGGCACCCAATGTTGATCATGTCATTGCTTGTACTTAACATTGGCTCTATCCAATATGTCATGGACTTGTTGGAGGATGTGTTGAATGCGATCAATGAAGTTGTTTGCCTTGTCAGCTTCGGATTGGACATGAGCCGAATCTACTTGAGTAGCTGCAAATGGTATGGTCACATCAATGGGAGATAGTGACTGGAATCCGAAGGCCACCTGAAAAGGTTTGTGGCTAGTCGAGATGTGGAGAGACAGGTTACAGCTATGTTGGACATAGGGTAGGTTCTCATCCCATGTGCGTGGATGCGTTGTACATGCGCAAAATGTGTATGATCATCCTGTTGACGACCTTTGTCTGGCCATCAGTTTGGGGATATAAAGTTCTGGACAGCATGAGCTTGGTGTCCAACATCGACTAGAGACTAAACCAAAATTTATTAAAGACCCTGTTATCCTGATTTGATATGATAGACTTTGGGATCTGAAAGTGTGCCCATACTCGTTCAAATAAGAGTTTGGCAGTGGATTTTGTTGTGGTATTCTTCTTACAGGCTGCCATAATGGCCATCTTCAAGAATATATCGATGACCACAAAAACACAGTTGTTTTCAAGCTTAGTAGAAGGAAGGCATGACATGTAATCCATGGAGATGGATTCCCAAGGTCGACTAGGGGTAGGCAACAGAGTATAGAGGCCTTTCTTCTTGATGGTCAGTTTGGCAATGGCATTGAAAGTGCACGATCTGATGTAATTCTTGACATCCTGTCGAAGATTCAGCTAATAGAAATACTTCTTTAGTACTGCCACTATTTTCTCAACCTCGAAATGCCCAACAACACGACTATAATGTGATTCCAAAATCATCTTGGCACCCTCGCTTGACGGAAAACAAAGGTGTCCTGGGTGGCATAACTGTGCATCCTGGAGGTGAAAATATGGAACTCGCTAACCCTCCAAGAGAATTTGTTATGTGTGGTCGAATTCTAGGTCACTTTTATAGAGAAGTGGCCAATCAGAAGTCTCATTTCCACAAGAGTTGAGCACGGTGGTTAACGCCATGATCGGTGGCCAGCTAAGGTAGTCTACAACATTATTGGTGCTACCCTTCTTATACTTGATATTCGAATGGGACTGCTAGAGGTATGTGGACCACTTCTGATGGCAATAATTCTGAAACTTCCATTGTGTCTGTATGAACTATAGGGGTCAGTGGTTCGTGTGGGTGACCGTTTCCTTCCCCAAAATGTAATGCTTCCATTGTCAACAGGCCTGCACAATTGAATACATCTCTTTTTCATAAGTGGGAAATTTCAAGACTATTTTTTAAAGTGTCTCAATGTGATATGCCACTGGATGCCCATGTTGAGTAAGGACTGCCCCAATAGCATAGTCAAAGGCATCTATGTCGATCTCAAATGGTTGTTGCAAGTTTGGTAATGTGAGCACTGGTGTAGAGTAGAGGCAACATTTCAACTCTGCGAATGCCTTCTATTGATATTTAGACCAAAAGAATCTTGCTTTTGCTCCTCCCTTGGTGACTTGACTCGAGGGCTAAGTGATATGAGAGAACCCCAACAAGAAACTGCGGTAGAAATTAGCAAGGCCCAGAAAGCTATGGAGCTCTGTCAAAGTGGATGGGGTTGGCCAATCCCGAATGACTTGGATCTTGGATGGATTCACATGCACCCCCTATTCATCAATAATGTATCCCAGATACTAAACCTGGGTCATGCCAAAAGTGTATTTCTCCAAATTGGCACACAACTTGTGTTGTTGCAGTGTTTGGAGAACCTGTGGGATGTGGTGGAGGTGCTCTTCCCACCTCTAACTAAAGATCAGGATGTCATCCAAGTATACTACTAAAAATGAGTTGGTGAGTGGCTTCAATATGTCATCCATTAGCCTCATGAAGGTTGCATGAGAATTCGTCAACCCGAAGGGCATAACCAACCATTTGAAAAGGTCCTCCTTGGCTTTGAAGGCAGTCTTCCACACATCAAAGGGTTTGATTGGTACCTGGTGATATCTGAACTTCAAGTCAATCTTGCTGAAATATTTTCCCCCCTTGAGTTGGTCCAGAAGGTCATCAATCCATGGGATTAGGTACCTATTCCAAACAATGATCTTGTTCAGTGCCTGATAGTCAATACAAAGTCTCTAAGTCTCATCCTTCTTTTATACCAACATGATCAGGCTCCCACAGGGTGATGAACTCGGTTGAATGTGACCTTTCTGCAACAACTCCTAAATCTACCTCTTGATTTCATCATTATCCAGAACAGAGTGCCGATATGTTGGTCCGTTGGGCAACGATGCATCTGGGATCAAATCAATGGAGTATTAACCTGACAGTGCAGAGGCACCCCTGCGGGGGAGGTGAAGATGTCATCATACTCCTCCACGACCTTGTCCATCTGTTGTTGTCATGTAGAGGGGCCCTATCTGGAGGTCATGGCCATTGTCTTCTTCTTTCCCTAAGGACGTATCATCATGAAAACAAAATTACCGGTTTTGGAAATGAGCTTACTATATTGTTTTGCAGTAACCAAAGAGATGGCGGTACGTGTTACTTCTGTTATCCTATACAACTTATTTCCCAAGGTAACAATGACATCACAAGGCCTTGAATCATACAAAGCATGTCACTTCCACAAGTATGGTTGGCCTAATAATACATCACAAACATCAAGAGGAGAAACGTCACATAATACCTCATGAAGGGCTTGATGTTGTAGGGGAGGCGACACTACTAGCTAACGTGAAGATCCCATCCTTGGTGAAGCCACCCAATGGTGTATGGTTGTGGGTTTGTTATGGTTGATAAGCCCAATTACTACATGGCCTCTCGTGAAATGAGGTTCTTTTGGCTCCCACTCTCAACAATGAATTGTAACGGGGAACCCTTTACCCACATCTGGGAGTGGAAGAGACGCTCCTCCTCCTCTGGATCTTCAGGTTCCTCCTTCTGGATCTTCATGGTGGAAATGGTGGCGTTGGGCTCTGCATCAATAATTTTCCTCCTTTTTTTATTCCCATTGTTAGGTTCTGATTTAGATTCGGAACATGCATCTGATTCAAAAGCCTTCAGCTCAGCCATGAGTGACTACTTAGCCCAACACTCACTTGTGTTGTGAGTGGAGCTCTTATGGAACTCACACCACTTTCCCATGTCCTTCTTCGGCTTCGTAATGTTGTTATTTGCTTGTGGATTTGGCGGGTTGTCCCGAGCCACCCCACCTTGGCTTGGTCCTTTTTTCTGCAGTTTGGGGGCACCTTTCCCTTGCTTCAGATTCGCAGATCCAAAGTCTCGCTTTTTTTGTTTAAGCTTCTTCTTGGTCTTGAGAGCGTATCGATATACTGTGTCAAGCGAGGAGATGTCCAAGAACTCCATATCATCATGTATGTACCTATGTAGGTAGCCACGGTACTTGGGTACCAAATGTTTCTCAGAATCCTTGATACCCAACTTTGTGCGAAAGGTATGAAAAACATTGGTAAATTCTGACACGTCTTGGTCCCTTCCCTGCTGCAACGTGGTCCACTTTATGTATTTATCCTCATAGCTCCTAACAGGGTAGTACTTCTCCTTGATGACATCCCAGAACGAATTCCAAGTGGGTGTGGTTGAAAACAGTGAGGGTGTACTTTCATCCTTCTGCTCACAATAGGTTTCCCACTAGTCCTTGACGTGGGGGGCAGTTTTGAGAAGAGCAAAAGTAATATTTTCCCGGCTAGAAAAATCATGAACAGAAAAATATCCTTCTAGGATATTTAACCATTTATCTATGGTGTCTGCATCTATTTGGCCCTCAAATATGGGAATGTCAAAGTTTACTTATACCTTAAAAAGAGTGGCGCCTCTAGAGTGGTTTCTGGATGTGGATGCGTCGTCAGTGGGCAACTGTTGTAGGATTTGGGCAAAGTTATCCATCATCGCATTCCTTTGTTTCTCGAGGGCCTCCTCGAGCAATATTTTTATAGGATCTCCTACTCCCTCATCTTTATTTTCTTTCCCCATGGGCAACCGTCGAGGTTTGCGAGGCTAATCTTGCAAAGGATCAACCAGATCTATCCCTGACTCCTTATACCCTGGCCTCGTTGTGGACATGCAAAGAAGGATTGAGAAAGAGCAGACCGCTATGATATCGTTGATCCGAATTTAAATAGGAATGCAAAAAACCATAAAAAAAAAACAGAGATGTAATATAAATAACACTTCACTTCATTAATATCAGAGACTGAAATATGCTTACAAATAGAATGGAAATAAGACTAGATCGAGTGATGATAGCTTATCTCTAAGAAGAGATGTAGCAGCTACATGCCTCTAAACTAACTTACAATGATGCTTGAAGGAATATTTATTATTGAGAAACAATAAACCCCAAACATCCAAAAACCTAACCCTAGGAGATGAGACACCAAACTATGGGCCCTCTTGGGGTTGTTGGACACCTAATCCTCTATGGGTTGGTGAGGAATGTGAACAGCCACCAGAGTCCAAGAGACCACTTGGAATATGAATCCAAGGGTCAGACCATGTACTATAAATGTGTATCATGTTAATAATATATGCAATTCAATGCTTATCCTTCATATTTGGTCTTCGCCATGGTTATGTCTAACATGGTATCAGAGTTGGTACGTTCATAACTTGCTCAATATTTTGTGAGCCGCTTGTTTTTGTGGCCTGTGTAAACCTACACATCTTTGTCTCTGACTTTTTGAGTAACGTTTCAAGGTTATCTCACATGTGGTTTCCCCACATCGGTGTTATGCTGCAATGCTGTGGAAATTGATGCAAAGACTAGAATTTTGAATGCAAAATCATTGAATTTTATGCATTTCGATGGTAAATTTATGGGATTTCACTCAGCATTCCTGGTTTCTGATTTTGAGATGGATAGTTTGAATGGGTATTTCTAATTGGAACGTTGTAGAATCTGCACTGTTTTATGCATTTGGGCAACAACTTAGATGTAGATGTTAACGCTTAAGCCAACTTCTAAGAAATGTTTTTAAAATACCTAACGCTCTTTCATCAGTGTTAGTCTTTCCTACATTTCATTTATTCATCTATCATATTTTTTATGCCTACTTGAATAGTCCCCTTGTGGTCGTTTCTTTGTGAGTGTGTTAGGCCTTATCTTCGCGACCTCCAAAACGGCTCTAGACTTTCTAGTTAATTCTTATATGGGTGTTGTATGGATACTCATAGAAATGGTAAAGAGTACAAAATCCCAATAATCTACACATAGCACTGCCTCCATTCAATGACTCCCTCTGGACCCTGATATATATTTCCCATTTTGGGTCACCTTTCTTGATGGGTTGGCTTCCTTCAATGAAAAAAAGGCACAAGCAATTCCAAGTGTGCATGCCATTATCGTATCTGTGGATCACTTAATTCAAGGTGGAATATTTCAGATGAGACTCCTAATCTCTCTAAAATATCCTTACGCAGATAAACCTCTATCAGTTAAAATCTCACATGTTTCTATACGCTCATCTTCATTTTGGATCATACATTTGATAGATCGGATGTTACTTGGAAAACTTTGGATAAATATATTATGATCTTCCACCAAGCCATGTCCAAATATTCTCTTCATAAGATATGTCACGCATGTTGCTTCTTTCTCGCATTTCCTCTAGGATGTTGACAAGATGAAGTGATATGCAACTATTTGCTTCAATTCCTGTGTCTATGGCGAGGGCTACTTTCTAACACTTCGGCTTACCTTCGTCAACTAGACAACTAGTGTTGGATGTGACTCAAACAGTGCAGGCTTGAGCCCGTTCAAACTCCTTGGTACGATTCCACCAAACTATACTACTTGTTCTTCACTATGGAGAATTGAATCAACTATACCATGGACTATATATGGTGCGTTGGTGGTTAATGTTATATGCCATTGATTTGTAAAAGTCACGAATGCCTAAGCTCCACACTGTACCATATTTTCAAATTGATATGGCCAATAGTAACAATCACATTCGATAGTCATTACCACTATGCCAAGGACTAAGGTTGTAGAAATTTGCTCATTCATGCTCAATTTTAGTGTTACAAATTTAATGGAGCACTAACTATGGCAGTTAATCCCTATTTTAGTGTTGGGGTTGCCTCTCGTTCCAATGTAAATGGAGCACGTAATCCAATTTGATTATTTTCTAATTGAATTTTCATTTGATATTCAAAATCCTATCCTGACTGTGTGCCCTTGGCTCCCGTTGAACACTACATTGAATTGAATGTACTAGAGACACTACAATATTTTTGTTGCAATGCTAAATTGAGAAACTTGGATGTTAAGTTTTGACAATGCATCTCTCATGGTCATTGTATACATCTCTTTAATAATTTTATAAAAATAAATATTATTATATTCCCAAGTTGAATCCGTAGTTGAATTTCGGAGTGTGGAATATTAAAGTTGCAAATGAACAACCAAGTGTGGGAGTTGGTACCATCCAAGAAAAGCGTCTCTTAAGAGATAGATTATGATGTTGGTGAGCTCCTCTCTCTCTCCATCTCAGATAATCAAACTAAGTTTGAATATTGGGCTAAAGTATAGAATACGCAGGGAAGACCATCTGTAGTATCCAGCATATGCATAAAGCACGACTGCTTTTAAGGACAGTTCATGTATGAGCATTCAAGTCAAGAAAATGATTTTATGACAAAGTATGGATTTTGGTTATGCTGTTGGAAAACACCCTATGCATGAACAAAGTTAAATGTCTCGATTTGTCTTCCAATATTGATCAACACTTCTACAACATTTGGCATTTTATTATTGAAGTCCAATGAACAAAGTTAAATGTCTCGATTTGTCTTCCAATATTGATCAACACTTCTACAACATTTGGCATTTTATTATTGAAGTCCAAGGGAATGACAGAGTTCATGTTTCTATCTGTAACGATACTGTGCATTAATGATCTTGGTGCACAACTTTCATAAGCATTAAGGGATGTTTATATTCTTTAAGTTGCAACTATTTCGCATTGTGTGATATATATAAGTTTACTCGTACTTTTACATTCTAAGAAAGTGCATTTGTAATTGAAGCATTGTTTTGAAATGGATCAAATGGATGATGTATTAGAGTTACTGAATATTCTAATACATTCTAGTATTGATGGGATGGTAAAAGTTAGCATGGATTCTCTCTCTAAAATTCAAACCTGTTTGCAAAATGCACAAGAGAAGATAACATTTCTACAACTTGAATCATAGTTACAGAAAGATGAGTTACAACAACATAAGCATCATGACACCCATCAATAACCAGTAAGTGGTCAAATCAGTAACATTGAGGTTGACTCCGATCATATGCCCATTCTAGCAACAGATTTGCATACAAATGTAAATGTTCGGTCTTCACTTCCCAAGTCCATCATCATACCTTGGGAAGAGCTTGTCCACAACAAGAATAGAACAAGTCTTCGATATGATAAGGAGGTTTCCTTTCATATTCCAGATTACTCAAATCCCATCTAGTTTCAAAGTGTTGGATTCCTTCATGATAGTTCACCTTCACCTGTTCCAGATTCTGGTCTTCTTCCACAGCAACAAAAACAAAATGTTAAATGTCAACATTGTGACCGAGTTGGCCATGTGAAAGATCGTTGTTTTGATCTTCATCCATGCAAGAATTATGGTCAACGTACTCATTATTCACATAGATGCTTCAAAAACAAGCCTCCTTGCAAGAACAAAGATTCATCTTGGATGGATCGCTTCTTGGCAATGGGCTTCAACAACCAAGAAGATATTTCAGTCATATGCCATAATTTCTTCTAGAATATTAAAAGGTCTTGCAATTGAGTTTTCTCCATCATCTCACCTTGTATCTGATAGGGGAGGAAGTGATGGTCATATACAAGCTTTAAAGCCACATCAAGCAAGCCTGAGCCACAACCTGCCATACTAGATTTAGATTTATAGCCAGAGACAGAGATGCCACTTAGCTTGCCTTTGGTTGGTGGTCAGCCTTAAACCACCTATGTGGGGTTAAGACTCCCCTTAAAAGAATTGGGGACACTTCCTCGAGTAGAAGACTTCAGCTTCTTGCCAGTTTTGGAAGAGTTCCAGGAATTGCATTAAGCATTTTAGAGTTAGTGGTCATCCTTAAACCACTGCAGGTTGTATACCTCCCTTTTTAAGATTGAAGGTCTCACTCTCTAAAGCATTAGGAACACTTCCTATTGCAGAAGATTTCAGCTTCTTGCGAGACTTGGAAGAGTTCCAGGAACTGCACTAAGCATTCCAGTGTTGGTGCTCATCCTCAAACCACCCCCCTCATACCAAATATTTCAGAGAGCACATTTAGCCTAGTGTTTTCATCCATATTTTTGCACATTTTGGATTATAGCTCTCTTCTTGAACTCATACATACCCCTTTAGATTAAGGGGGGGAATGTTGGACACCTAATCCTCTATGGGTTGGTGTGGAATGTGAACAGCCACCAGAGTCCAAGATACCACTTGGAATATGAATCCAAGGGTCACACCATGTACTATAAATGTATATCATGTCAATAATATATGAAATTCAATGCTTATCCTTCATATTTAGTCTTTTCCATGGTTATCTTTAATAGGGGTAAATTGGTACATCAATTTCCCAGGGTTGTAACTTTGGATACGATCTCTATTTTATGCACACAATACCTCGTTAGAAAGATATATCCTAGGACTACAACTATCAATACGAAATTTTAGGTAAAACACTCATATTTTCCAACCCTCATTTTTCAAAAAAAAATGTCATTTAGGGCCTCTAAACGGCTTTGGAATTTCGCGACCTCAAAAACTCCCAAAAATAATAAATTGTGCTACAATTAAGGAAAATGAAAAACTGAAAGAAACAATGGTGGGGGTCTAAGGAATAGGCAAGTGGCCACCAATATCGACCTAGATCATTCCTCCCCCCTAGGAAAAAATGGTCCCCATTGCATTGAGTTCCTCCATGAGATGAGGAAACTTTTGTTGAACTTGGTCCCTGGTGAGCCACTTGCCCTGGTGAAGGAGTTGGCCTGCTTTGACAACCCGATATAGTTAGATCCTTTGTTGTCAGAAGTTCTTGATCTATGTGTTCATGATCTGATCAGTTGTGGCTTTTCCATGCAGTCTGGGTTTAACTTTGTTGGCGTGAGTTGTTTTGCAATGTCAAATTTGTCCAACAATGGTGGAAATTAGAGCCGAAGGCCATCCACATTAAACACTGGGTGTAGACCAAGGAATGGTGGAATATTGTGCTCAAAGGAATTGTCCCCTACTACCTTGGTGATGGTGTATGGCCCATATCAAAGTCAGTGAAGCTTGTGGTGTGGCCCAGCGAGGCGCTCCTTCTACAAATGTAGCCAAACTTTGTCGCCCACCTTGAACTTGTGTGGCACCCGATGTTGATCATGTCGCTGCTTGTACTTAGCATTGGCTTTGTCCAATATGTCATGGACCTATTAGCAAATGTGTTGAATGTGGTTAATGGATGAACCACATTAGTTGGTTCGAAACGTCGACCCAATCCTTATAATGTGATTAATCCGAAAGACTATTCTGTATAATAAAATTAATTAAAATCAAGAAAGTTAGATTTAATCCTACCTTTCTAGATTGAGTTTGTTCCTCATGGTTAGGAGTCAGTTTAGGCTTAGTTGGTTGAGAGATTCTCTCCAACTAGTTAGGCTCCTAGATTAGTGTTTGGTTGAGAGATTTGCTCAACCATAGTGTCCAAGATAGACATACTATCTTGAGACAAACTTCCTCATGTATTTATTTGTACTATTATCATTATTTGTATATTGATTTGCATTATGAGAGGAATATAGTAAGGCTGAGGCCTTTTCCACCATTTCTATGTCTCTGGTATTTTTTTATGTGTGTTAATTGTGTTTAATATTCTACATGTGGTATCAGAGCCATGGTGAGATTTGTGAGAGCCTAGCATGAGCTTAAGGTTTGAGAGTCGAATATTTTATGTTTGGAATTAGATAGAGAGTTGCGTTGTTGTTAATGAACATCAATGAGGAATCTATGAGCTGGTGATAAATCTACCTTTATAAATTAGTGATGCATATGATACTTTGGATCGTGGATTGAAGAACGGAATGGTAACAGTTCATTGTGGAAAGGATGATAAAGCTTGAAGATCTGTTAAGCATGAAGCTGCAACACCCAATCAGTCATCAACTGAATCTCCCAAAGCAGCTCCACCGGCCACAACAATATGTGTGATGCTCTTGGTTGGCCCTCTACCAGGAAGGTGTTGATCCAATGTCTTTCAGTAAAAAAAATCTGAAGAAATTCGAGGAATGAGCGCTTTCAGTGTTCTGTTGAACTCATTCTTGGAATTCAGGGTTTCCTGCATAGGATTGGTTTGATGTTGTTTTGGCATTCAATCTGATAGATTTTTAAGGGAATGAAACTTTAAGGGGTTTCTATTTCTATAGCATTTATACGCATTAAGAGAAAAATATAGGAGGGCTTCAGTGGATCAAGTGGGCAAGGGAATGTCTGGATAGTTTCGAAGATTTGCCATTGGGTTGTTTGGATTGAGCCTGTGAAGCTGCAACTCAAGCATGGAATCGATCTGTAGCAAGTGATTGAATCATGCAAATTATTTTACAAAGAGACCACTTAATTGTTGTAGATGAGATGAACCTTAAGGATACCACGAAATTGTTGTGACTGGCAAGATCTGTGTTACCAATGGAAGCTACATATCAGTAACCACTGTCCAGATCTTATGCAATTTTCTCAACAAGCTAAAGCCATTAGCGTGAAGATCAAGTGAAGCATTGAAAAATTTAGTAATTTTATGAGTTAGCTTTCAAAATGGAGTATGTTGAGCCAACTTGGACGTTTTCAGTGCATTGAGCCAGCTTAAAGGGCAGCCTTCACCTGCAATTGCGAATTGGTAATTTTTCTCTGCGCCAAAGGAAAAATGAACAAAATTATCTGCATTGAAATTTTTTATGTTGCTCTACGTAACTTCTCCAAATGAATTTTTTTAGAGTGTGATTTGACTTTGTTAAAGGAGATCTTTCATTTTTAAAGTGAATCCATAAAGTTCACTTTTTAAATCACTTCATTCAAAAAGGAACTTCATGAAATTCGTTCACTTTTTAATTCACTTCTTTAAAAGGGACTTCATGAAATTCTTTTAAATGGGAGTTTAAAAATATTGAAAGATAAAGCTCATTATTGGAATGTGAAATTTTATTTTGGAGAGATAAGGTGTGATTTTGTGGAGTGATAAGGTGAAATTATTTTTTGTGATTTTGGAGTTATAAGTGTTTTGTATTTGGAGTGATAAGTGACTTCTTCTTTTTTCTTTTCTTTTTTAAGAGAAAGTTATTATTGTAATCCAAAGTATTATTTTACTTTGAGAGAGATTGAGTTAGTGAACATCTAGTTTTTGAAGACACTTTGCCTCCAAGGAGTTCTCAAACTTTGTGCTTGAAAAGTTTCAACGAAGATGTTGTAAAGATGAAAGGTTGATGTACTCAAATACTTAATAAAGACATATTTTTTGTGGTGTTGAAGTGTCCTAGATCCGCCCGAAATTGAATAAGGGGATCTTAGGTACACCTTGTGTAGTGATTGATTATGCATGTTTTGTATCTAATTTTGACACTACAATTATCTTATCTAACACAAACAAGGAGTCTAAAGCAAGTGAATGAAACAAACAGCACTTGAAATTAAGAAGCTGCAACGAGAATTCAATCAAGCACAAATAACCACATGCATTTGTGCAACTACAACATATAATCAAAGTTGGAAACATCAACATTCTACAAGAAATTAACCATCATTCACTCAAGGAAAATCGAGTTAATGAAGCCGAAAACTCAAGCATTCCAAGGCAAAGTCTACATCCACATTCAACGACAATTAGTAAGTGTATAACTTGCAAATAAATTTATTTTTTGTAAGTCAACTTGCAATCAAAGTCAAATCGAGCTGAATTGTAAGGGTGCATGCTTGGTTGAACCAGACACCCAAGGTTTGAATTGATAGGGAATCAATTAAACCAAGTGAATCCATTGTTTTTAACTGAGTGATTCAAATCATTGTAAGTGTTTCTCTTGGGTGCATTTTCGATAGTATTCGATACCCTTCTTTTGATCAATCAAGAGAGTCAGTTCAAAAATTCAAGCGAGCGAGATCTTCAAATCTCGCAAGTGTTACATGAAAAACCAAGCAAGCAAGCAAGCCAGTATAAGCGAGCGTGTCAAAAGTCATAATGCGTAAAGGAGGAAAACGTCTTCAAAGTGCAAAACTGGAGATTAAATATTTGCAATATTGCAATCATGAGTTACAGAACAAAGTTGAAATACTGGAATGGAAGTTGAAGCAGAATCAAACCTTAATCAATCAAATGACTAGTACATTAGAAGCAGTGAAAGACTTTCAAATAGAGCTCGAAGTGAAAGAAAAACGCATTCATTCACTTCAAATTAAGTTAAGTGAAAAGCAATATTTACTAGATGCACAATATGTAGAGAATATAGATGCAAGTTGTGACACATAAGACCTCATCATAATAGCAAATGAAAGTCGTGATACAAGTGATCTTATTAATGAACGTTGCAACACAGATGATCTAATCAAGAAAGTTGATATAAGTTGTGACACAAGTGATCTCAACCAACAATTTGTACTACTTAATGATGCAACAAGTAGTAACAAACATCAAATTGATCAGTTTGATGCAGCATGTGAAACAGATGCAATGTTAATGCTTGATGCGCAGTGTGACATAGAAGGTTTAACAAATGAAGGACAAAATGTTAGTAGCAGCAAAAAATATGAATAACAACAACAATATAGTCTTTCCAAGAAGGTGATCATACCTTGGGAACAAATCTCCATCAAAAAAGATCAACATGGCCTAGGATACAACAAAGAAAACACTTTGTTAGTTCCAAATTTCTCAAAACAAGTTTAGTTTGTAAGTGTTGGTTTTCTAGATAGTGATCAGAATATGGTTAAGTGTAACCATCATAAACGAAATGGCCATATGGAGAGTAAATTCTTTCACCTCCATCCTTGTCACAATTGTGGCAAGAAAAATCATTCATCTGAAAGATGTTGCAAGCGAAATCAACCACCTAGACTAAAGATCAACTACGCATGGATTGATCCTTGGATGTGGTCATCTACAGTCAAACAGTTGTCTATGTGTTACCAAAGGATTCAGTCTCATATTAAGACCAATTCTACAACAGTGAAATGAAGATGGTACTCTCATGCACCTGAAAGTGATAATACAACAGTGAAACTCTCCTAAACCTGAAGGGGGGAGTTCAGAATTCATAAATCAAGTGTAGATGATAGTCTCTCCTTTCAATTGACAAAGGGGGGAATTAAGGGTGGTTGTAAGACTGAAAGTCTTGAAAACATCATAAAAAGTAGCCAGTGAGCATCTTCAAATCAGGTAGTGGGCATCATCAAAGCAGCCAGTGGGCGGTCAACATCAAAGTAGCCGGTGGGCATTCTCAGTATTTTGTCAGTGGACAAAGGATGTTGATGGAAAGAAAAGAACACATGGATCCTTTTGCAGCTTGGCACGTGATGGAGTTGTCAAGAAAAATTCAAAGATGACTCAGACTTCGCTGACTCATGTTCTCTTCAAATTTAAGTTTTTTTCGGCATCCTTCTTTGGCAGTTTTTCAGGCAGTGTTTTTGAGGATCAATAGTTTCAGCATGAGAACTTGGAAGATGGTTCCTAGTTCTTATTTTGGATTAACATTGACGGGGGGAATGTTAGCCTCACTCTCATGTGATGAAAACAATTATAAGTCCAAAACAATAAAATTAATTAAAATCAAGAAAGTTGGATTTAATCCTACCTTTCTAGATTGAGTTTGTTCCTCATGGTTAGGAGTCAATTTAGGCTTAGTTGGTTGAGAGATTCTCTCCAACTAGTTAGGCTCCTAGATTAGTGTTTGGTTGAGAGATTTTCTCAACCATAGTGTCCAAGATAGACATACTATCTTGAGACAAACTTCCTCATGTATTTATTTGTACTATTATCATTATTTGTATATTGATTTGCATTATGAGACGAATATAGTAAGGCTACGGCCTTTTCCACCATTTCTATGTCTCTGGTATTTTTTATGTGTGTTAATTGTGTTTAATATTCTATAGCCCAAGAGGGGTGAACTCCTCATTAAACATATGTGTTGTATGTTGTATTTTGATGTTCTTTGTTGTTATTTTGTTGTTGTTCAACATATGTTTTATGTTAAATTGTTTATAACATTTACATAAGAAACTCTTATGGGAACCAGTTAATTAAGCAAAAATGGTGAATCCTTAAGCACTTGATAAGAAAATGATAAGCATCTTGGGTTTTATTCTGAATGGGGAGTTAGCACAGCATTACTAATCTACTCCATTTCAGATCAAGTTGGTATCAGAGCACTAGTTGTTGCTTACTAGATTTTCTTGTGCAAAGAAGGATTTAGTTGTTTGCAAGTTTATGTCATGCTAACAAGGTTAAAACTTAAAAGAGGTGAAGGAAAGTCATTTGGAAGCCCTGAATTTGGGTTAAGGGGAAGAAGAGCAATGTTGCCACAATCTCCAACACCGGTTTAGCCTCAAGTTGCAGTTGGGACTCCAAAGATCATGTCTCATGAAGGAGAACCTACAAACATGACAGAAGATGAGAAGACCTTCATAAAGGATTTCTTTGATATGATAGAGATGGTGAAGGTCCTCTATGAAGAGAGGAATAGCAGGTTGCAAGGAGAAAGTTCCAAACCTCCCAAAGGAGAAGGCTCTTCAGGAGGAGGTAATGGAAAAGGATGTAATGGGAATGGAGACAAACCTCCACCCTCTCCACCATCTTCTTCATATTCCTCTTCACAAGCATCTTCACAGTATTCCATTAATACAACCCTTACTCATACTCATCATAATTCTTCAAAAGGAGCTAGAAAATCACCTCTACTTAAACTAGATGTTAAATTCGAGTTGTTGATGTATAATGGTGAAGTGAATGCAGAGAAGCTTGATAATTGGATTCGTTAATTGAAGGTGTATTATAGAATTTGGAACCTTCAAGAGGATGATATCAAAATTTAGTTGGCTTCATTGAGAATGGAGGGTGAAGCACTCATTTGGTGGGAAGCAAGGACTCAAGATGAGATCAAAAAACATGGTAAGATCTCTATTACTTGGTATGATTTCATTGTTACTATAAAAATAAAATTCTACCCTTTAGCTCATATGCAAAAAGCTATCATGAATTGGAAAAGTTTCAGACAGTTAAAAGGTCAAAATGTGCAAGAGTATACTCAGGAGTTTAGGAGAAGAGCTCTTATGCTAGGAGTAGACTTGCAATCACAAGATACTCTACTGAAATACATAGGAGGTTTGCATAGATATCTTTGACACATTGTTATTATGTTTAATCCCACGAATCTTGATGAGGTCTATCTTCAAGCTACACACTTCGAAGAAAGAGGGAAAAATGTACAAGAACAAGGTAAGAATAAGTCATTCCAGAGTGGTGAAAAAGGAAATAAATCTAAAGGAAAGTAGAAGAAAAATGCTTTTGTTAAGAAAGAAGGGGAGAAAACTGTGTGCAAGAATTGTTCCAAAGAGGGCCATGATGAAGCACATTGTTGGAAGCTTCATCCTAAATTAAGACCAAAGAAATTTAACAATAAAGGGAAATAGGAGACAAATGTTGTTGTACAACAAGGCTTGCGTTCCGACTCAAGTGATGAAACAAAGATTGCAGCCACAGTCACTAAAGGAAAATTTGTGGAAAAAACAAGAAAAGAGGAAGTTGTGGCAAGCACCAGTGCAATAAATAACTCCAATAACGCTTCAAATGAAGAAAACATAATTGAGTTGTTATATAGTAGATTTATTTCCAAACTAATCTGAAAATGAGATCTTTTCAATTAATAAGGAATTACAGACTCATGTGCATGGATTTGCCTATGTTATTTTATGCAATGGATCAATAATATTGTGAAATACACAAACAATGAAGTAGTAAAGAAGCATAATAGACAACACACATAAACATAGCAAAATTAATAAGGATTTCACCCAATACTCTTGGGCTACATCTCCTAGTCTAGCCTTCAGTGGTGACCTCTCTATTATGTCTTCAAACAGATTTTTACAACAGTATGAGCTCAATTTGAGACTCAACACACAACAGATACAACAACAAGAGTTTGCTTGAACCTCTCAAGCCTCTCTGAGTACACAAACTCTCTCAATCACTCTCTGTCTTTGTCTTTGCTCTTTGTCTTGGCACTGCCTCCAATACTGCTTGTCTTTGTTTCTGTCTTTTATGGCTTTAAAGCCAATCTGCTCTGCCTATTCATTTCCACTTCTCAGCTTTCTGTCTCCCGACCTCTGTCCACTCGAATCCCTCTTCTAGCATTAAACAATCATTGCACAATGCATTTAGGGGAGGTGGCCACCTAATCTGCAATGGGTGAGCGTGTCGAGCCTTTGAAATCCCTAAAACTGTCGCTTTCTGTTAACATGGGTAAATGCATTCAAAACTGTGAAACTCTGCCAAAATCACTGTTCATCTAGACTTTAAACCTTCAAAACTGCACCCTATTCTCTTATCGGGGCCGCCTATAAGTTGCTATCGCATGTCATAATGCTTGTTCCTTTGCATTTTGGAAATACATTAAAATTGTGAAAATGCCACAAAAATGGCTTATGACAGATTTCAAATATTATGTATTTTCACTCCCAAACCCCTTCGGGTCCGGGTTTTATCACATCGGTGATGTTTCTTTGTATTTCGTTAAATAACGGAATATGTGAAAATACATTAAAAAAATTCCTTTCAGTGAATCTCAAATCTTATGCAACAATGTTTATATAGCCATCGGGTCCGACTAATCGCATCGCACATATACATGTGTATAAGCCCCGCTCCATTGTGTTTCTCCAATTGCAATATCACAATGTGATTGATCACAATCGCATATCGCGATAACCCTGGGCCATTGTAAGTGCTCTTGTAATCTCCGATAGTGATTTTGCGATGCAACGTGGACCATCAATCTACGCGCTTGATCGACGATCCTCATTGACTCTGCTGATCGCCATCGCAAGTTTTATGTGGTGCGCTCTGATTTCCTTTGCCTATCACCACTGATTTGCGATTTTCCGATTAGATCTGGACCGTTGATTGGCCAAATCTGATGGCTACTTTGCAAAGTTTCTGATAACCCATTTTTCACTGTTTCTTCATAATTTTGGCTGCCGATAGTGTTTTTCGCTATTTTTGAAGGTTCCTCTCATGCGATTGTTTTGGTCTTTAAACAATTTTAATAAGATTTCAAGACTTAGAGAGTATTCTAGGATCCATTTGGATCACAAACACACCAAGATTGATACATTGTTTGATAGTGGATCCCAAGCAAATTTAATTTCTACAGACTTGGTCAAGAAGTTGAATCTGAAAATCATTCCTCATCATAAACTGTATCTGTTGGGTTGGTTAACCAAGGATACAAATCTTCAGGTCACAAGGAAATGAATTTTTAGGTTTGCTATTACTGCTAATTTCATTGAAGTTGAATTAGATGTAGTGCCATTGGATATTTCTGGAATTGTGTTGGGAAGCCCGTGTCTGTATGACCGAAAAGCCATTTTCCATAGATTTGAGAACAAATATCATTTGTTCAAAGATGGAGTGGAGTATATTGTGAGAGCCGATCGTAGAAATCTTAATTTGTCTTTAGCAAGTGTAGGGAGAATGAAGTGACTGGTCAATTCCAACAAGAATCTCGTGCTCCTTGTGATCAAGCAGAAGAATGACACAGAGCATGAATCCTTTGTAGGCTGTGACGTGAAGCTGAAATCTGAATTGGTTGATGTGGTCAATCAATATGGAGATGTGTTTCAAGAACCAAAGGGATTGCAACCAAAAAGGGGAATTCAGCATGAAATTCATCTAAAGCAAGACTGTACACTCCAAAATATCGGTATGTGTTGAATTTCAAATTTGGAAAGTTTAGAAATTAATAAACATGTCCAGGAATTGTTAGATAAATGTGTAATTCATCCCTCTACTTCGCCATGTGGTTCACCAATTGTTTTGGTGCCTAAGAAACATGGAACTTGGTGCATGTGTGTAGATTATCGAGATTAGAATAAAATTACCATAAAGAATCGATACCCACTGCCCAGAATACATGATTTGCTAGATCAGTTGAAGAATGCAAAATATTTCACTAAATTAGACTTGAGAAGTGGATATCATCAAGTTAGAATAGTTGAGGATGATATTTGGAAGTCTGCTTTTAAAACCAAACTGGGATTGTTTGAGTGGCTAGTTATGCCTTATGATCTTTACAATGCTCCAACTACATTAATGAGAGTTATGAATGATGTTTTAAGATCCTTTCTTGATGAGTTTGTAATTGTCTATTTAGATGATATTTTGATATTCAGCAAATCACGAGAAGAGCATGTCAAGCATGTGAGGAAAGTGTTGGATGTCATGAAAAAATAACAGTTATTTCTAAAGATGTCTAAATGTGAATTCAGGAAAAATTCCTTAGTGTATTTGGGCCACATGGTTGGAGGAGGTGAGTTGAAGATTGACCCCTCTAAAGTTTCATTCATTGTGAATTGGCCAATACCCAAATCAATCACAGAAGTAAGGAGTTTTCGGGGAGAAGTGCAATACTATAGGAAGTTCATTGCCAATTGCTCTTCCATAATAGCTGCACTACATGCTTTGACCAGCGTGAAGGTTGTCTTCCAGTGGGGAGGTAAACAGCAAAAATAATTCAATGCTTTAAAACAGAAGATCATTTCAGCCCCAGTTTTAGCATTGTTGGATTTCAAACAACCATTTGAAATATAAATAGGTGCAAGTGACTATGCCATGGGTGCAGTTCTTTTACAGCATGGTAAGCCCATTTCATTTCATTTTGATATTTTTAATGGTGCTACTATTAATTATCATGTATATGATAAAGAGCTTTACACATTGATGCAAAGTGTGAAGAAATGGAAGCATTACTTAATGGGAAAAGAAACCATTATTCACATCGATCATCAACCTTTGCAATATCTGCAATCTCAAACAAAATTGCAGCAATCAAGGCACTTTCCTTGGAAGGGATTTTTACACCAATTCCACTTGGTAATTAGGCACAAGAAAGGTATTTATAACAGAGTTGTCAATATGCTTTCTAGACCGGTTGTTAATGTAGCCATTTTACTCAAGAATCATTCTTTTTTGCCTAAAAGTTATGTTGAACAATACGCACATGATGTTGACTTTCAAGAGGTATCATTTCAAGGCCACCAAGTTGAGGAATTAGAATACTGTGTACACGATAATTTGTTGTATCATTTGGGAAAAGATTTATGTTCCCTAGGGAGAGAGAGTAAATATCACAATGGAAGCGCACACTTCTCTTATTGCTGGACATTTCGGTGTAAGTAAAACAGTGGCAAATCTTCAGAGGTATTTTTACTGGCCTCGTATGCTTGAAAGTGTGTCACATTTTATCAGAGGTTGTTCATTGTGTGCAGTCAGTAAGCCGAGTAATATGAAACTAGGATTGTACACATCATTTCCAGTGCCTTCACATCCATGGGAGAGTGTTTCTATGGATTTTGTAGGAGGTCTTCCTTTATCAAGAAAAGGTCATGATTATTTGTATGTATTTTTGGATAGGTTCAGCAAGATGTGCATATTAATGCCTTGTAAAAAAAAAATTACATCTAAACAAATAGCTCAACTTTTCTTTCAAAATGTATGGGTTCATTTTGGATTACCTACTTCTATTGTAAGTGATCATGATTCCTGACTTGTTGGGAATATTTGGTCAAGTTTATGGAACTTGATGAACACCAAGTTGAAGAAAACTACAGCCTTCCATCAGCAAACTGATGGTCAAACTAAAGTGGTTAACAGGACAGTTATTCATTTGCTAAGAGGATATTGCAGCAAGCATCCTAAGTTGTGGGATGAACAGTTGCGTTATGTTCAACATGCTTACAACCGAGAAAAACACTCTTCTACTCTAACTTCACCTTTTGAGGCATGTCTTGATTATTTTCCTAAATCGCCTTTGGATTTCATATTTGAGAAATATCTAGTTGTAGATGGACATAGTGACATAGACAGAGCAAAGAAATTCATTTAGAAAAATCAGTTGATTCACGAAACAATTCAAGAACAACTATAAAAAAGTTAAGGAAAGTATAAGGAAAGACATGATAAGCATCGTGTGGATCATCAGTTTCAAGTAGGTGATGAATTTTGGCTTTACATTAGCAAGGAAAGGCTTCAAGGTGAAGGTAAAAAGATGAAACCAATCTATTATGGTCCATTTAAAATTTTGGAAAAGATTGGTAATAATGCTTTCAAGCTTGATTTGCCTTCATATATGAAAAATTATTCCATTGTTAATGTTGAAAATTTGAGATTGTATGAGCCTCCTTTGATTGGAGATCAGGAGAAAGTGTAAATGTTCCATCAATTGAAGATTTTTCTCCATAATTTCTTGATGAGCTCTAGAAAGACACCATACTTGACAAAAGAACTAGGTCATCAAAGAGGGGAAATGTTAATTATCTTCGAGTGGGTCTCAAAGGTATCAATCCATCAAAGGCCAAATTCATTGAAGAGGGGAAGGTGAGGGAACAGTACCCTCATCTGTTCAATAACTGAATATAATATTTTGGGGTCCAAAAGGCTTCCAGTGGGGAGGAGTGATCAAGTGCTCAAAATTAGGCTCAAAAATAAAAATTTCTAAATTTTGTTAAACTCAGCTTCAAATCGAAGAGCTCGTCATTCTGATTCCAACAATCTGAACGGCAATCAAATCCGAGCTCATATGCAGAAGTCAGAGCAAGTAAAAGTTTAGGTTTGACTTGGACATGTCACAAGATTGGATGAGATGCCAAAGATCCCAGTGAATGGGGAAGCACAAAGTGGCAGGTTTCCATTGGGTCTAACATATCACATATCAGGGGAAAAACAGTGGTCACGGCTTAAGAATCAGCCCCCACTAGTTCCGATTTGCAATTTGCGATATCGCATATCACATATCAAAGGAGTTAAGGAAATCAGCCTCGAAGCAGTTAGGGTTGCGATGCGATATATCGCAATTGAAGAGCCGAGTTACGATTTCCAATAATCACAATCACATATCACACCACTACCCCACTGATATATATGTTACCGAGGGACTCCGTCAATGTGATTTGTGGACACAATATCATTTTAGAGTTGTAGTTTATAACTCGTCGGGTCTGCTAGATCACCAGATCGCATATCGCAATGCGTTAAGTCCCGAATATAAGAAACACCCCCGGTAAAGCCAATTTTGATTTGTGACAAAGTTGTGGAACTGTCGCCTTTTCCGCCGAACCGACCACTTTGAATGTGACTAGTTAGCCTTAACTGTGAGATAGGTGGGGAAGATGGCAGGACAGGGAATTTCGGAAAAACTACCAGAATTAACTCCAGATAATGAATTTAACTGGTAGTAAGCTAGATTTGGAGGAGAAAATTGTGGAAAGACTGACAGAAGTCATAACTTCTTTAGTTTTTCACCAAATTGGATGAAAAAAGAGGCTAGATAGCCATTTTTTAGTATTCTAAACTCATTGAGACAGGTTTCAGTGGCATTTGAGTATTGTAAACACACTTTTGTTATAATTTTGAGCATAATAGAGAGGCCCAAGCATTGGAAGCTAGACAAAAGTGACATAGCCCACAAGGGGTAAACTCCTCACCAAATCTTTGTGTTGTGTGTTGTATTTTGATGTTCTTTGTTGTTATTTTGTTATTGTTCAACGTATGTTTTATGTTAAATTGTTTATAACATTTACATAAGAAACTCTCATGAGAATCAGTTAATTAAGAAAAAATGGTGAATCCTTAAGCACTTGATAAGAAAATGATAAGCATCTTGGGTGTTGTCTTGAGGGGGCATGACCCAAGTTCAACGTTAGTTAGCCAAACAAATCCCTACATTACTGGACCTTTTGGCATCAGCCCGCAGAGCGCAGACTGAATTCTCACCCGATGCAGTATGGGGGGATGCTGGAACCAAGTTTCTACACCCTTGAGATGGTTGTGATGTTGGTTTTATTCCGGCTATACCTGCCTTCACGCAAGTTGCATAGCCCTCTATTCCACCCTTCAGTACTTACGGAAGGGTACAATTGGCTTTCACGCAGCCCTAACTTGCGGCTTAGGGACTTTCGCACTACTAGGGCAGCGAACTACGATGTCTCCCAAACTAGGCAAAGTGTCTTACTTATCTTATTAACCAATCTTAGTTAGCTTGGTGTAAACAGATATTCCTACTTGCATTCACTTCACCAACACATTTACATACATTCGCGCATCATATAAGCATTATAAGTGAAATTCATACCCAATATAACAGATGCATAAACAGGAAATAAAGACGCAAAAATTATAGAATCCTTCTCTTTATTTATAATTTCAGACAATTACAAACTCGACCCACCTTGCACACTCAGCTGCAGGGGTCTGCGCACTCAGTTGCGGACTTCTAGGCCTCTGCACACTCAACTACAGAGCCTCTACCTATGCTACGACCCAAACTTAGACTTCTGCTCTAAAGCTATGACTCAATCCTTCATGATTATTGATTCCCTTTAACTACTTAGAGCTTAGCTCTATTTATACAATCCCATGGTCCACGGACCATGGGTAGATCTTTTACAGCCGACATTACATTACCAAAATAAGGGCGGACAACCCTATGACTCTTTAACATCTACATGCTCCACGACCACAAAATGCGGAGTCTTTACACTTGGATTACGAAATTGGACCAAAATATGGGCTTTTAGCCCCAAAACTGCCCTTGGGGGATCCCGTGCCCAACAAGCCCCCAACACAAACATTGTGACTCGCCTTCGAGTCACTCTGCAGGTGCGGATATCTTAGCGTGAAGACCTCCCAACTCTGTTTAGATAACCACAGCCTCAGTAGTGCACTGAGCGGCCGCCTGCTGGACTTCTTCTACTCGCTGCTCAGTGACTGCCGCTGAACTGCTACCCTGAATCTTCTTTTGAGTGGACTGCAGCGTCGTGAGCTTCCCTTCAATGGAAGATGTGATCATATATGTTTCATCTATCCATGGTTGTAGGTGTGCTTTTAGGACCGTTTCTTTGTGCTGAGCAGCATCCACCTATTCCTTAAGCGCCTTTGCTTCTTGCATCCGTGAAAGCCTCTGTGTAAGGGTGACCGTCTACGCGGTCCCTTTGACCTCATCATATCTTTGTTGCAGCTCATGCGCCTCTGTCTCTAGGCGCTCTACATTCGAGTCCTCCTGCAAAGTGGTCAGGACCTCAAATTCCTGTTCAAAAAGTTGTGTGCAGTCTGCTACTGCACTGTCAACCGCTGCTATTGTTGTTGTAACCGTGGTGGTATGTTGTTCCTTAACTTCTGGTGGAGTTGAAGGTCGAGCCCTCAACTGCAGTTTTGCAATCTGCAGGTTCAGCTCCAGCTGAACCCTATCCATCTCTGTTCCAGCGTCGCGCACCCCTGTGGCCAACTTGCAGACGCTTGCCTCAACCGGTTCTTCTACCTGAATGTCCAACTCTGGGACCATTCAGCAGGCTTCCTCCACTACTTACATGATTTGCTTGTTATGTTCTACTGCCTCATTGCACTGCAAGCCCAACTTCTCGATGTTGATGCGTTGCTCACTCATCACCTGCAGAGCGCGACTCTCCCGGGCCTTGAGTTCTACGGTGACTCCATCCTGCAAGAGGTAGAGCATCTCCAGAGGGAGCACGAACATAGTTAATCCTACCCCTTTCAGACTGCTAACCGTGGGCCTATTGGCCTTATTTTCTATAGTGAATGCCCCATCTGGTAGCAGTACCATATTTTTCACCCTTGTGCGCAACATCTCCTCGACAACTAAAGTGTCAATCATGAGGCTAGTGGACACTATGCCAGCCTGTGGAGTGCGAGCTTACAACTCTTGCTGCTTTATCTGGAGAGCCCCCAATACCAACTATTTTTGTTCTTCGAATTATTGGAGGGCCTCCGTGATGACATCCCTCACCATTTCTCTGATATCGTGCAAATCCCCCTCAGTGAGGGTGATTGGGTTGAAGGATGTCTTTGAAGCCTTAGTTTTCTTCCATGGCACTACCTTCTTGTGCGGTCGCTGACGCTTGAGTTGGGTGGACGTCGTTTGTGCATCCGCGCCACCTTGTTTTGTTGACTCCTCTATTTCTACTTCAGTCCCAGGAGAAGGTGACTTTTGTCCTTCATGCTCTTCTCCTATCTTCTGCTGTTCAGCCAATTTCGCAGCGTCGTGCATTTCCTGGGCCTTAGCCTCCGCTTCCTCTTTCCTGCACTTCTCAACTAGTTGTGCTATTCTGAGCTTTGTTTCTTCCTTCTTACGCTGCACAACAGACTTGTCCATTTCCAGTGTGGAGCTTTTTGGAGCACGCCACTCCAGCGGCCAAGACTCGAGGACTGAAAATATAACATCATCAGTCGTCATATATGGTAAGTTATGCCATGTCTTTGTGGGGTCCTTTCGCACCCTAATAAAGACATGGTGGAAATCCACTTTGAACTCTGCAAAGCTCTACAAACTGGCATATACTATGGGCGACAATCGTGGCTTGCGATTGATCCCCATCCAGATACTCATCTCCATTAAGACCCAAAAGATCTTTCTTTCTTTTATACACTGTGCGTCCTTGGTCACTCACAGCGAAGCATACTTCGCTACCTCTGGGAGGTTCAGCACGACCGAAGGGAATTGGCTGTCTTCTGGCAGCTCCCATGCCACCAATACAATCTAGAGCAAGAGCCATCCGTATGTAGTTTTTAACCCCGTACAGAAATTACATGCATGCGAATTCTAAAACACAGAAAATAAACAATGTGAGAGCATAACACATAAAACACATATACACAAAGATTTTCCCCTAGATCCCAAAACTAGGACTACCAACTTGATTTTTCATTATTTTTCTTTCAATGTTATAATACATATTTATACATTTCGAAGCATCCAATACCATGGACCAAAAACCATCACATCCAAAACCATGGACTGAAAACCATCGCGTCCAAAACCATGTGTGAAAATCATGCACAAAACCATAGGTAGGTTTTCCCAACCTAATATAGCGTCCAAAAAACAAAATTTTCCGGGGCGCTACCCCGGACCCCATAGAGGGGGGTTACCTACACCCCTCAAACCCCTTGTGACCCCCCCGGTACGCA
>APFE030466226.1:125353-165069 GCA_000404065.3 Pinus taeda
CCAGAGGGGAAACTCACCCAATTCTGCTTCCCATATACACAATTTTCACAGAAATCAAAATCTAGAGAGCTATTACTATACCTTCTACCATACCTTTACCATGAAGTATTTTAAGGCCCTTCTCTCCAATATGTCCAAGCCTTTGATGCCACAGCATGGTCTTCTCTCCAGAGACCACTAGATTTTTTGCTCCATTTTCAGGAACCATAGAACTATTGCACCGGTCAACAACAGTGCTACCTTGCAGCTTGTACAGAGTTCCAATCCGAACTCCCCGCATCAATACCAGTGCTCCCCGAACCATCTTGCAGGTATCCTTCTCGAACACTGTCTTTACACCTGCATCATCCAACTTGCTTACAAAAATCAGATTTCTCGCCAGTGCAGGAATATGCAGAACACCCGAAATGGTTCTAACCCTTCCACCTTGCAACTTCAACTTTACTTTTCCACGACCAACGATTCTAGCCTTCCTATCATCTCCTAAGAAGAAATCACCACCATCGTATTTCTCATACTCGCAGAACCACTTTCTGTGGGGAGTGAAGTGAAAGGATGCACCTGAGTCAATCAACCATGCCTCATGATCTACATGTGTACTTGAAGAAGCCAAGTACACATCCCCACCTTCATCTAAGGTGGTTTTCACCTCTGCAGAAAGAGCATCATCAAATCCCTTTCCTTTGTCATGAGCCTTAGATTTGCAGTCCCTTTTGTAGTGCCCTTCCTTTCTGCATTTCCAGCAAGCCACCTTTACAGATTTTCCTAGAGACTTAGATCTCCCTCTAGATTTAGATCTCCCACTTGATGACTTATTTTTGTTTCTATTCTGGGACCGTCCTCATATAGACAAGGCATCACAATTCTGGCTCTCCATATTTTTTCGTCTCATTTCCTCCATCAACAAGGATGAGACTATTTCATCAAAATACAAGGCAGTTGCAATGATAACTATTGTAATAACCAGACTATCCCACAAATCTGGTAGAGAACACAACAAACTAATGCACTTATCTTCATCTGAAATTTTAATATCAACAGATAATAATTGACTTACCACAGTATTAAATGTGTTCAGATGCTCTGTCACCAAGTCTCCATCTTTCATCCTCAAGTTATATAGCTTTTTCCACAGGAACATTTTATTCTTCAGAGACTTAGATTGGTACAAAGTCCCTAACTTGTCCCACAAATCCTTAGTCGTAGCTTCCCCTGATACATTCAGCAATACTGATTCTGAGACACACAATCGTATTGTGCTCTTTGCCTTCCGATCCAACTTCTTCCATTCTTCATCAGACACTCATGTTGGTTTAGTACCCAGATCTATGCGATCCACTGATCTTTATCCACCAACAGATCCTCCATCTTAAGTTTTCACAACTCAAAACTCTAACCATTAAATTTCTCGATCTCTATCTTTCCATTGCTCGCCATCTTCTTTCACCACTAGAATCAATCTCGCAGATCTCCCACTGACTAAAGTCTACCATAGGCCCGAGCGAAACCCCTCAGCAACAAAAGCATCCCCTTGAAGCCAAAAACAGCTCTGATACCATATCTAGGTTTTAACCCAGTATAGAAATTACGTGCATACGAATTGTAAAACACAAAAGATAAACAATGCGAGAGCATAACACATAAAACACATATACACAAAGATTTTCCCCTGGATCTCAAAACTGGTACTACCAGCTTGATTTTTCATTATTTTCCTTTCAATGTTATAATAAATATTTATACATGTTGAGGCATCCAATACCATGGACTAAAAACCGTCGCATCCAAAACTATGGTCCGAAAACCATCACGTCTAAAACCATGTGTGAAAATCATGCACAAAACCATAGGTAGGTCTACCCAACCGAATATAGGGTCCAAAAAACAAAAATCTCTGCGGCAATGCCCTGGACCCCATAAAGGGGAGTTACCTGCACCCCTCAAACACCCTGTGACCCCCCCCACCCACTATGCAATCGGTGCAACGAAGGGGGCGCTCCCCCGCCCCCCAACCCCCTGGTTAACTACGCGGGCTAGTCATGGAAAGAATATAACACAACCCAACAAGTGAAATGTCTTGCCCTACTCCTGTGCCTCGCGACAGTTTGCAAGGAATTTTTCACATAGATAATTCGCCCAATTAAACTGGACTCCTTCAGCTCATTGGGCTGCTAGTGCAATCATAGGCACAGGCACCTCATCCGTGAAGCACTTTCGCATCACCTTCCCTACTAGTATATGTGTTGCGACCTTGACTGCAGGGTTTTTAATGCTAGAGATGGCATATCCCTACTTCTTCTTCTCCAACTTGAATTTCTTCTTCATAGCTTCCGCGAGGGCCAACTCACCACCTTTTCCTTCTGATGTATTGGCTGGATCCTCCCCTAAGTAAGGCAGCCATGTGATCCGATGGATCAAGTGGTAAGTGATGGGAATGGGATCCTCCAACCACAAACACCCATCATGCACCAAGAAAAGCAGTTGACTGATGATGAAGACGGTCACTGGGGCGCGATGGTAATGTGGCACCCAGAGTAGGTTGAGAAACCTTGACTTCTCTACACCCTTGAGCCGGGTCCGCGGCTCCAATTCAATCGTTCCAACAGTCGCATCAATCCATCGGTGCATTATCTGCTTATTCACTAAATTTAGAAATTTCTCGTGATCTGTGAGGTCCCAGTCTTCGAACTTTAGCACAGGAACCCGTCCTAAGTGCGGCCCCTCAAAAACAATGTCATATGGGAGCAGCAGAGTTTTGAGGGAGCTCTTTCTCTCATCTATGTCCTTCGGCACCTTGGCATTTCCCTTGCACAGAGGAACATACTCAGGTAACCTGGTAATAGGGTTAGTACCCTAGGTTTCAACTTCCATTTCCACATCCTCCTCATCCACCAGGATTTCTTCAAATTCTTCCTCGTGAACCTCTAGATTAATGGCCTTCCCCTTTTCCTGAAAAGTGAGCTTGGTCCTTTATGGGTTTCTTGGTGAGACACAGACAGGGATCATAGCCTACTTATCCTTCTTAGGTCTCGGTGTTTTGGGTGATTTAGGGACCTCAACTATCACTCTGGCACTCTCTGGGGCTTCTACTACCGCAATATTCTACACAGCTTCCTCGGGTATCGACATCATTCTGGTCAGGAGGTCCTGCGTCTCCTTCTACAATCTCTCAAACACTAAACTTGCTCTCAAAGCCTCAAAATTCACAAGGTCCATACACAGCTAATAGCACAACAACTGAATTTTCAAAATGCCAAGTGTTTTTCGCTAGGAAACCCCTTGTAATTTATAGGGCCTTTTGAACTCAAATTTGACCGTTCCCCCCATATTCAACCCATTAATGCGAGATTGGCGGAGAATCTAACCCATATATTTCACCTTAAATGCTTGATGCCTACTCCATTTTGCCTCAAACCAACCTTTAAATCGTGAATAGTGACTTTAACGGTCACTTTCCGGTGGACCTACACACTAGCGCAGCTGTCTTTGTGTTGTCGCAGACCCTGTGACACTTTGTTGCTTCGAGCAGTTCTGACATCACGCAGCTCCCCAACCCAGGCAGTGTATTTTATAGTCTTGTGCTTCCTTTCAGTTGCCTGGAGCTCTAAGACTGTGCTACTTTCATATCGTCACATGGTCGAATCATTGGTGTATGGCTTCAAGTGATTGCCATTCACCTTTCTTGGGAAGGGTTCTCCATTTAACTTAACCAATTGGACCGCACCACCATCAGTAATCTCCTTAATAACATAGGGCCCTAACCAGTGCATCCTGAACTTTCCTGGGAATTTATCAAACTTACTATCATACAACAAAACTAGATCATTTACCTTGAATGTGCACAGCTTGATGTGTCTATCGTGACATGCCTTTTCACACTGATTTTGGACGTGCTGGTGAAATCCAGCCAAAAATATTTCTTCCTCAAGTTCATCCAGTTGTACGAACCTCCCTTCTAGGGCTCCGTGATCCATCATACCTATGATCGTTGCTTTGCGCAGACTAGGCACGATGTATTCCATAGGCATTACGACTTCCACACCATAGACAAGCCTAAAAGGAGTTTGTCGCGTCAGCTTTTTGCAAGTCGTTCGATAAGCCCATAATACTACAGGTATGTGTAGGTCCTAATCACTTCGTTGAGCATTGCAAACCTTGGTCAACGCATTTTCAAGCATTTTTTTAAATGCCTCCACTGTCCCGTTAGCCTGTGGGTGATAAGGTGTGCTCTTCTGGTGATACACCTTAAATTCCTCCATTAGCGCACTAATCACCTCATTCAGGAAGTGCATACCACAATCACTCATCAAGATCTTTGGACATCCAAATCATGTCAGTACATATTCAAATAGAAACTTCACAGTAGTTACGCCCATGCAATCCTTCACCAGTTGCGCTTCTTCCCAACGAGTCAAGTACTCTATTGCAATGATAATGTACCTCGTGCCTGTCTTTCCTTGGGGCTGAATAGGCCCTAAAAAGTATATTTCCCACTTTTCAAAGGGTTGCAATGTTATTTGTGGATTCAAATGCATTTAATCCCTCCGCAATGGCTTGCCTATTCTTTGACATACATCACACGCCTTGCAGTATGATTTTGAATCTTAATGAAGGGTTGGCCACCACAACCCGACACGTAGAATCTTCTGCACAGTTGCTCTCCCTGCATAATGTCCTCCCGTAGCACCCCCATGAGCATCTACAAGGATGTTTCTTCTTTCAAACTCAGGCACATACCTTCACAGTATTTCATCATTCCCCATCTTGTATAGATGCCAAGCAATGACAGAGAAATCTGTCGCACACACCACTAATTCCTTCTTTTGCTGGACAGAGTATCCTTCTGGTGCAGATCCTATTGTTAGGAAGTGTATTATATCATCGAAATGACCATCCCCAACACACACTGCAAATAGTTGCGTGTCAAGTAATCCTTCCTCCAAGTTAGTAGGTTCCTCCCATGTTTTGATGCGTGACAGATGATCTAGTCCCATGTTCAATCGTCCAGGCTTCACAACAACTTCAAAATCGTATTCTTGGAACAATAAGAGCCATCTGCAAATTCTCCCCCCCAACACAAGCTTATTGACCAAGTACTTCAGCGTGGAGTGGTCTATATACATCTTAAAGTGGCCTCCTAGCGAGTAGTATCGGTCATTCTGGAGCACATACATCATAGCTAGCCCCTCGCGTTCAATAGTAGAATAGTTCTTCTCCGCTTTGGCCAACTGTGCGCACAAATCATTCTACCCATCGTACTTGTTTGCTAGTCACATCCTAGGCTTCCCAAATCGTGCTCTCATCATCCTCCTACATTCATGCCAATCATCAAAGCTTCCCTTGTGCATACCCGACCATCTTGCAGGCGTAGCGCACAGTACCCAGTCCAAGGCCTGGAAGCATTGCTTTTTTGGCACCTCCCTTTCAAATGCATCCAAAAAGCTATCTACCTCATTTAGACCATCATAAGTAGGTAGGTTTCTTACCTCTAAAAACACATAATGTAGCAACCGGGTCATCATGTTGCAATTCAACATGGTTACTTCATGTGACCGATTATGCCAGCATTTTATTTCTTCGTCAAAATCCGAAGTGCAGGAACTCTCGCGCTCCCATGTAATTTGTCCATTTGCGGTGGGATTCACCCAGTCTTGGTCTCACACTGTTATCTTATAGATGCAGTCCATATCATCATCACTCTCATAGTCATGGACTGGTTCCGTATAGTGCGATCCTTCAGCAGGATCTAGGGGTATTATTACACACAGTGACTTCTTCTGAAAGATCATCTTTTTCTTCTTCAGATTGATTACCCCGTTCATATCAGTAGCCCAGTCAATTCCCAAGAGAGCACGGTAGGGATTGTTGTCATCCACAATCCCTATTACTTCAAAATCTACCAGCGTACTCACTCCCTCAATATCCATGGTCACTCCTTGCAGCCACCCCATGGGTATGATTTTCTATTGATTCACCATCCTTAGCTAAATTGGAGACCATTATAGCGTAGGTCACCCCATTCACTCCCAAATCTGCTTTGGCAGGACATTCACATTTGAACCTAGGTCTAAAATGACCTGATCCATTTCATACTCTCCTATTTGCATGGTTAGTCTCATCTCTCGTCTCGTCCTTGTTTTATGCCTATCAATCTTTCATACTACGAATGATTTAGCTAGTGCAGTTCTAGCGCATTTATTGATGAGTTCTTGCAGCCCTTTCACAGCCTTACTATCGTGCAGTAGCTTCATACAGGTTTCCATGAAAGTTGTGAGCATAGAGAGGTCCATCTCCAGCTCAGGCTTATCCTTGCTTCCCAAAGTGGAGGCCTCAGCGAAGCTCTTCTTAGCTCCCATAAATGCTTCCTGAGTGTGCTCCAAATCAAACTCAGCCTCTTTGTCAGGGCTTTGCGAACCCATGTACTATCTTCCGGCTATTTCCCCTTGTCATCGCCCATCGCGATTCCACTATGGATCATCATATTTACATCTGGATCTTCCTCGCGCAGCTTAGATCTCATCATCTACAGGTTTTGAGTCAGGGGAGGAGGTAGTACCCCTTTGTCATGTATCCTAGCTATCAGCATAGGACAGTCTTCCATTTCATGATCAAACAACGTGCAATACTTACACGACAGACGTGTTGGATTAGTGTAGTTGTGAGCATAGTGTCCTCATCCTCCATAATTGTAGCAAATCAACTGTCCTCGACCTCTACCAGGTCCTCCTCCACCTCGGCCTCGTTCGCACGCCTGAAATCCTGTTCGCACCATCCCTGAATTCTGGTCAAGGGGCCGTGTTTCAGCCTGAACCCTGTAGGCAGGGGTTCTAGTTCTTACACATACTTTTGTAGAAAGTGACAGTTATCTGTGGCATGTTTTCTAGCTACCTAACAGATAATGCACCATAAAGCAGGTGTCGCACTAGGTCTTACTTGAGCCTCCAGCCTTAAAGGCATCGGTCCTCCTCCTACAAAGTAATTTGTAAATATTGGGCAGTGGTCTTTGTCATGACCCTGAATCTTGCATTTCAAACGCCATACCTCTTCGCATACCTCTGGTTGAACCATCCTGTCTTGCTTCAGACTTTGCATCTCAAGGCACAGATTCTTCAGTTGCACATGGATCTGCTGGACTCCTAAATTAGGATCCTGCATCGGACTCTCGTGTAGTCTCATGGCAATCTCCAAGGCCTCTGCCTGAGTTGTTATCTTCTGCTGCGACAACGCACTCCTTAAGTGTGGTAGTAGTGAAGCCACAAATCACTCGTGATGCTATCCATCTATCAAATTCATGTTGGCTTCGCGAATTGTACATTTCAGCCTCTGATCCAATTCCCAAGGCATCTTGCTTGGTTGCATCACAATCTCTTTGAATCCCAAAATCGACTGCGCTTCAAATTTAGGCTTGCTGAATTTCCTATTTAGTGCTGCTTGGATGTCCGCTACTCTAGAAATCGGGTTATCGTCGGAGTACTTAATACGCCAGGTTAGCGTGTGATCCTGCAGAACGTTAACCAGTGTCGCTTTCTTTATATGGTCATTTGTAACACCTTGATATTCCCATACAGGCCTCACAATGAACTAGAATTGGTTCGGGTTCTCATTTTCCAAGCCCTTCAATAATGACAACTTCACCGTATTCACCATATTAAATCCCATTGGAGGTGGAGGTGGTACAGATGAAGTTGGAGGCGGTGGTGTTGAAGTCAGTGGTGGCATGGGTGGAGGTGGTATTTGTGGGAATCCTTGTCTTATCAACTAAATAGCACTTCGTGGAGAGACCTTCGCGATCCCTTCTTTGTCCCCTCGTGGAGGTGAAATCAAGGGGCTATGCTCTGGACCCTTATTTCCTTTGTTTCTATAAAATATTCCACTTTGCGTAGTCCCAAACATCAAGGTAGCTACATAACCCGGTCTTCGCACAACAACATCATAATCCAAGTATTCAAAGATTTTACGTACTTACCTCTCGGTCCTTTGAAAAAATGTCACTCTACCTCGCTATAGCTGACTGAGGTGTCGACTGCACATTCAGTCACAAATCCTCCTATGATGCAATCAAGCCAATGATTAACAGCACGGGTGATCTTATCCTCTGATGCTTCCAACATTCACACTAACCTTGGGGTCCACACAATAGGACCGTCAAGTTTCCACCTTCCTTGGCTATCTGCTAGCTTCGTGATCCACTCGTATATCTCAACAGGAAAGGAGGCAAAAAATATTTCATGGATCTCCATATACAGGTATCTGTATAGCCACTGTTCTTTTGATAGTCACAGGTTTCTGTTTTCCTGTGTTGCGAACTCATGGATCCTCCTATCCAACTAGCCTTCAATTTCTTTCTCAGTTGGATTCTAGTGATACGACATCACACATCTCTTATGCAGATTCTGATCCTGGCAACAGAACCATTTGTTGGCTTGAGGGGGTGTGAACAAGGTTCAGCGTTAGTTAGCCAAACAAACCCCTACACTACCGGCCCTTTCGGCATCAACCCGCGGAGCACAGACTGAAGTCTCACCCAAAGTAGTATGGGGGGATGCTCAAACCAAGTTTTCGCACCCTTGAGATGGTTGTGATGTCATCTTTATTCCGGCTATAACTGCCTCTGTGCAAGTTGCGTAGCCCTCTGTTCCACCCTTCATTAACTTTGCGGAAGGGTACAATTGGCTTTTGTGCAGCCCTAACCTGTGGCTTAGGGACTTTCGCGCTACTAGGGCAGCAAACTGCAATGTCTCCCAAACTAGGCTAAGTGTCTTACTTATCTTATTAACTGATCTTAGTTAGCTTCGCGTAAACAAATGTTCCTACTTGAGTTCACTTAACCAACACATTTACATACACTCACGCATCATATAAGCATTATAAGTGAAATTCATACCCAATATAATAGATGCATAAATAGGAAATAAACCGCAGAAATTATAGAATCCTTCTCTTTATTGATAATTCCGGACAATTACAGACTTGACCCCCCCTATGCACTCAGCTGCAGGGGTTTGTGCAATCACTTGCGGACTTCTACGCCTCTACACACTCAGCTGCAGAGCCTCTACCTACTCTATGACCCAAACTTAGACTTCTGCTCTAAAGCTATGACTCAATCCTTCATGATTATTGATTCCCTTTAATGATCTGTTAATGAAAAAGGTATTATAGACTTTATGTGAAGTTTGCTTATGTTACTTAGTGCAATGGATTGAAAAGATTGCAAATAACATAAATGACATAAGCAATTAAAAACACATTCAAACACATCAACACAGCAAAATTTAATAAAGGAGTTCACCAAACTTCCTGGCTACGTCTCCTGGTCCTTTAGCTTCCAGTGCTGACTGCTTTATTTTGTCTTCAAAATGCTTTTATGTGTATGAGCTCAAAAACAGAGACTCAAATGAGAAAAAGGATCTCACCATTGCGTTCAACTCGAAATTTCAAGTCAAACGAGTATAAATTTTCCCATATTTGGCCACTGTGACCTCTAGACCCCTTGGAGAAATCCAAAACTGGCTTTTTCCCTAAAAAACCACTTCTGTGTGCACAATACCACCTCGGTCTGCACACTGGTGGTTTGGCCGGTTCGGCACCTACAATAATTTAAAAAAAATTATGGGCACTTGGTTTACCAAGCCCCACCCTTGGCATTGTGGTTAGCCCAAATGTGTGAAGGCGTTGGTATTTAAAGTTGGAGGTCGGCGGGTCGAAACCCTTGCTCGACACTCTAGCGTTTTACATTGGATATACATAGATTATGGTTCAGTCCGATATAGTTCCACTTGTTGTTGCTGATATATGGTTCTATTATTATATATATGGTATGTGGGTTAACTTTTTGTTGCATGTGGGATAACTCGCCAAGAGGACCGGCGGCCGATGGGTTGACCTCGGCCGTCGGCCTTTTATTCTGGCAACCCTATTGATACACCATAAATACAATATCATTCATTACCCTCACAAGATCCACCGTAGCCTATTCAGTGCGGCCCCTTCGGAAAAAACTTAGCCATTCTAGGAGGTCAGGGGTTCAATCCTCCTTGATCCCCAAAATTTTGGAAATAAGGCTACATTGCGCAAAATCTGGGTTGCCAGGTGTCAGTGCCGAATTGGCCCATATTAACCAATCATATTGCGACATGTCATCAACCTGCTAACATCATCCTGGACAAGTGGTGTATTCCTAGGACAACACATGTCCCATTGACATCATCATGTTGACATGGTTGACCGTTGACTGTTGATTGTTGACTTTTTGACTTTTGCCCTAATTTTCCCAAAAACTTTGACTGGCTCTAACTTCTTCATTCGAACTCGGATTTACACATTGGTCACACCATTGGAATCGTATCAACGAGAAATTCAACTTGATCCTACTTTCATCTGCATTTGAAGACTTTGATCTAGAGGAAAAACTAGATCCATTTTGGATCACTCCTCCCCATTATAAGCTTTTGGACCACCAAAAGTTGGTTTTAGTCGTTGAGTAAGTGAGGATAAAGTTCCTTCACTTTTCTAATCTTGATCCATCGTGCTTTACTCAGCTTTGTACCTTTGAGTCCAACTAGAAGATACTCAACATTTCCCCGTTGTGAAGTCCTTATCCTCTTGTCAAGAATTGTGTCCTCTTGTAGGTCATTGAGATACTCGGGAAAAAGATCTTCAATGGAAGGTAACTAACCTTTCTCTTCAGGATCTTCAATCAATGAAGGCTCATACAATCACAAGTTTTCAACATTTAGGATGGAATAGATCTGCATATAAGCTAGTAGATCTAAGCAGAAAGCATTTTCACCAATTTTTTCAAGTATTTTGAAAGGACCATAACTAATCAGTTTCAACTTTTTACCTTCCCCTTACATTCTTTCTTTGCTGACGTACAACCAAACTTGATCACCAACTTGAAAACTATGCTCAACTCGATGCTTTTCATGCTACACCTTATACTTTGCTTGGCTTCTTTCCAATTGTTCCTATACTGCCTGGTGAATTTCCTGGATTTGTTCAATGAACCTGATTGCTTTGTCCACATCACTATGTCCATCAACTGCTATGTATTTACCAAAGACAAAATCCAAGGGAGACTTTGGTATAAAACCAAAACAAGCCTCAAAAGGAGATCTCCAAGTAGAAGAATGTTTTGCATGGTTGTAAGCATGTTGCACATAACACAAATGCTCATCCCAAAGTTTGGGATGCTTACTGCAATATCCTCGAAGAAACTGTATCACTGTCATGTTGACCAATTATGTCTGACCATCTGTTTGCAGATGAAATTTTGTGCTCTTCTTTAACTTTGTGTCCATTAACTCCCATAGAGTTGACCAAAATTTCCCGACAAATCGAGAATCTTGATCAGATACAATAGAAGTGGGTAACCCAAAATGAACCCATACATTTTGAAAGAAAACTTTGCAGTTTGTTTAGTTGTGACCTGTTTATTACATGGTGTCAAAATACACATCTTAGTGAACATATCCACAACTACATACAAATAATCATGACCCTTTCTAGACTTTGGCAATCCCCCAACAAAATCCATGGAAACACTTTCCCAAGGACAAGAAGGGAGTGGAGTATACAAGCCTAATTTTCTATTACTTGGCTTGCTTGTAGCACACATAGTACATCCTTTGATATATCTAGAAACTATCTCATTCATTTGTGGCCAATAGCAGAATCTTTGTAATTGTGCAACTGTTTTACTTACACCAAAATGACCTGATATGAGAGAAGTATGTGCTTCTCGAATTATATTAACTCTTTCAGTTTGTGGAATGCATAACTTTCCAAAATGATATAAGAGTTTGTCCTTTATGAAATAATCCAATTCTTCTACCTGCTTTCCATGACTTAAAGTTTCATATACATCCTTAAAATCTGTGTCTTGAGCATATTGTTCAATGTAACTTTCTTGAATGACTTAATTATGCTTAAGTATTGTGGATGCATTTATAACTGGTCTTGATAACATGTTAGCAACCTTATTATGTATTCCCTTCTTATATCTGATAACAAGATGAAATTGATGTAGAAAACCCATCAATCGATAGTGTCTTGATTGTTGCAATTTAGTTTGTGAGTGTAAATATTGAAGTGGTTGATCATCTGTGTGTATGATTGTTTCTTTACCCATTATGTAACGTTTCCACTTTTTAACACTCTGAACTAATGCATATAATTCCTTGACATATGTAGGATAGTTAACTACTGTTGATGTAAATGTCTCAGAATGAAAGCTTATAGGCTTTCTGTGCTACATCAACACTTGCCCCATGGCATATTCACTTGCATCTGTCTCGATCTCAAATGGATGTTGAAGATCTGGCAGTGCTAGTACTGGCGCTGTACTGATCCTTTCTTTCAATGTGTCGAAGGCTCTTTGTTGTTTGCCTCCCCACTAAAACACTTGTTTCACACTTGTCAAAGCATGTAAAGGAGTTGCAATCAAAGAAAATTCAGCAATAAACTTTCTCCAATATTGTGTTGCCCCTAAGAAACTTCTAACTTCTATAGCAGTATTGGGCTTAGGCCAATTTACAATTACTTCGACCTTAGAGGGATCTATCTTCAATTCACCACCCCCTACAATATAAACCAAATAATTCAAATATGTCCTGCCAAATTCACATTTTGACAGTTTTACATAGAGATTTTCTCTTTTCTAAACATCTAAAACCTGCTTTACATGCTTTACATGTTCATCCCATGTTCTACTGAAAGCAAGAATATCATCTAAATAGACTATTACAAAATCATCAATGAATGGTATAAATACATCATTCATGACTCGCATGAATGTAGTTGGAACGTTAGTTAAGCCAAAAGGCATAACCATCCATTCATAGAGTCCTTGCTTTGTTTTGAAAGCAGTCTTCCATACATCCTGTTCTGCAACTCTGATCTGATGGTAGCCGCTTCGTAAGTCCAATTTAGAGAAGTAAATTTCATCTTTTAACTGATCTAACAAATCATCAATACGAGGAAGAGGATAATGATTCTTTATTGTGATTTTATTTAATTCTCTTAAAGCAATGCACATTCTCCACGAACCATCTTTCTTTTGCACTAACACAATAGGTGATCCACATGGTGATGTGCTTGGTCGATTAAACCCTTGATCGAGCAACTCTTATACCTGCTTCTGTATCTCTGCATTCTCTAGCGCTGATAACCTGTACATTCCAATGTTAGGTAGTGGAGCATCTTGCTGCAAATAAATCTCATGTTCTATCTCTCACTTGGGTGGAAGCCCTTTAGGCTCTTGAAACAGAATATGATAATCGAAAACAACTTTAACTAGATCTGCGTTCTGTTTAGGATTATAGCCTTGGAAAGCATTGGATTTATCAATATCCTTTGCTTTTATAATCATAAGTAAAAATTATTTACTTGAATTTACAATTCTTTTCATCTGTCCTGAATTTATGAGAGAGAAGTTATCTTTGAGTTTATGACCCATTACAATATATTCAATTCCATCCTTAGTGAGTTGATACTTATTTTCAGTTCGATAGAAGATATAATTTCTATCATAAAAGTATGGACTTCCTAATACAATTCCACATATGTCCAATGGGACTATGTATAACTCAACCTCACCTACAAACTTTGACCCAATAGCAAAATGAAGTTTACATTGTTTCGTAACTTGTAGCTTAGTTTTATCACACACCCAACCTAATGGATTTGGATTTTTATGAGTTTTTGTTTCTAGACCCAACTTCTTTACAATTGCTTCAGAAATCAAATTAACTTGTGAACCACTATCAAATAAAGTATCAATTTTAGTATGCTTGGAAATTACTCTAATGTGAAATAGCTCATTTCTTTTCCTCTCATCATTGTCATTATCAACAGAATGCGAAGAAGTACTTGTAGATTCTTTAGAATCTTTACCTTTTATACATGTAGTTGTAACTGTTGTTTCGTCACCTGAATTTGATCCTAAGTCCCTTTGAATAGCAGCAACATTCTTCCACTCCTTACTCCCAAACTTCTTAGGCTTCAACTCCAGATGCAATGACCGACAATGTGCCTCATCATGGCTTTCCTTCTTACAATGAGTGCATGAAGGTTTATCTTTCTTCACAATGTTTTTTTTCTTCTCCTTCCATTTAAGTTTCTTCTTGTCTGTATTCTTGCTTTCAATAGGTTTGGATGATTTCCCAACATCATGGGTTACATTTTTGCCTCTAGCTTCTAGATGAGTTGCTTGGACCGATACATCATCTAAGCTAGTTGGATTAAACATAAGTATGGTATGCCTCAAATAACTATGTAGGCCACCTATGTATTTCAACAATGTCTCTGGTGAGTCCAATGATCTGCCTAATGTTAAAACACTCTTATGGAATTCCTGAGTATAACTTTGAACACTTTGACCTTTTAATTGACATAGTGTTTTCCAAATCATCATTGCTTGTTGCATATAAGCCAAAGGATAAAATTTCTTTTTAATAGCAGAAACAAATTCATTCCAAGTTGAATTGATTTTACCATGCTTTTTGAGATCTACTTGTGTCTTGCCTTCCCACCATACAAGTGTGGTTCCTCCAAGTCGAAGGCTAGCAAACTGGATCTTCTTCCTTTTTGAAACAACTTTCTACACCTTGCAATGCACTTCAATTTGTCTTATCCAATTATCAAGCTTTTCAACTTTAAGTTCTCCATCATAAATTGGCAAATCAAATTTTACATCTAATTTGATCGAAGAGGATTTCTTCTTTTTCTTCTTAAAAGAACTAGATTTATGAGAAGAAGAGGATGATGATGCTGATGGTGATGGTGATGATGGAGGAGAAGGTGGAGGAAGAATTTCTCCCTTTCCCTTATCTTCTTGGTCTTTAGGTGATGAAGTTACTTCATCTTTGTTCTTCTTAAACTCACAATACATCTCTTCCACCATTGCACGTATCGTCATGAAACTATCCAGAAATTGAGATTCTGACCCAAGTGGGGTTTCATACGCCATCCTTCTTTGTGAAAAGACCCTTCCAATCTCTAGATTCACCTCAACAAGTTCACCTTCACCTCGTTCGGGCCTTAACCTAGTAAGCATTCAAATCTTCACACAATCTTGTCAGACCTTAAAAGCCTTGTTGCTCTGATACCACTTGATTTGTTAATGAAAAAGGTATTATAGACTTTATGTGAAGTTTGCTTATGTTACTTAGTGCAATGGATCGAAAATATTTCAAATAACATAAATGGCATAAGCAATTAAAAACACATTCAAACACATCAACACAGCAAAATTTAATAGAGGAGTTCACTAGACTTCCTGGCTACGTCTCCTAGTCCTTTAGCTTCCAGTGCTGACCACTTTATTTTGTCTTCAAAATTATTTTACAGGTATAAGCTCAAAAATAGAGACTCAAATGAGAAAAAAGATCTCACCATTGCGTTCAGCTCGAAATTTCGAGTCAAACGAGTATAAACTTGCCCATATTTGGCCACTGTGACCTCCAAACCCCCTAGAGAAATCCAAAACCGCCTTTGTCCCTACAAAACCACTTATGTTTGCACAATACTGCCTCGGTTTGCGTGCTTGTGGTTTAGCTAGTTCAGCACCTGCAATAATTTAAAAGAAATTATGGGTACTTCATTTACCAAGCCCCGCCCTTGGCATTGTGGTTAGATTGAATGTGTGAAGGCATTGGTATTTAAAGTTGGAGGTTGGCGAGTTGAAACCCCCACCCGACACTCCAATGTTTTTCATTGGATATACATAGATTATGGTTCGGTCCGATATAGTTCCACTTGTCGTTGCTGATATATGGTTCTGTTATTATATATATGGTATGTGGGTTAATACTTTCTGTTGCATGTGGGATAACTCGCCAAGAGGACCGGTGGGTTGACCCCTGTCGTTGGCCTTTTATTCCAGTAACCCTACCAATACACCATAAATACAATATCATATGTAATCCTCACAAAATCCACCATAGCCCATTCGGTGCGGCCCCTCTGGCAAAAACTTAGCCATTATGGGAGGTCAGGGGTTTGATCCTCCCTAATCCCCAAAATTTTGGAAATAAGGCTACATTGGGCAAAATCCGGGCTGCCACATGTCAACACCAGATTGGCCCATATTAACCAATCATACTGTGACACGTAATCAACCTGCTGACATCATCCTGGGTAAGTGGTGTATTCTCGGGACGACACATGTCCTGTTGACATCATCCTATTGACCTAGTTGACCATTGACCATTGATTGTTGATTGTTGACTTTTTTACTTTTTCCCTAATTTTCCCAAAAAATTTGATTGGCTCTAACTTCTTCATCTGGACCTGATTTACGCGCCGTTCACACCATTGGAATCGTATCGATGAGCACTTCGACTTGATCCTACTTTGATCTGCATTTGAAGACTTTGATCTCGAAGCAAAACTAGATCCATTTTGGATCATTTAACTACTTAGAGCTTAGCTCTATTTATACAATCCCATGGTCCACGGACCATGGGTAGATCTTTTATAGTTGATATTACATTACCAAAATAAGGGGCAAAAACCTATGACTCTTTAACATCTACGCGCTCTGCGACCACAAAATGTGGATTCTTTGCACTTGGATTACAAAATTGGACCAAAATATGGGATTTTAGCCCCAAAACTGCCCTTGGGGGATCTCGCGCCCAACATTGGGTTTTATTCTAAATGGGGAATTAGCACAACATTACTAATCTGCTCCATTTCAGATCATTGCTTATGCACCAAGTTTTAGGTTGATTGTGAAATTGAACTCCCTCATAAGCAGTAATCCTTGAAATCCTTAGGGAAAACATTCTTTATTTTTGACAAAACTAGGTCTTGAGCTAGGGAGGGTCCTTTCTTGTCACTTACAACCTAAGCCACATATAGTTTACAGCCTTTTCGGAGATAATTCTTTACCTTCATCATGAAGACAAATCATAGGGACACTTCTCTCTTGACACCACAAATCTCAATTGACCTACCTTCATCATCAAAACCAATTACCTTCCTTTTTAAATAATCTACCAAACATCGATGAGCTTCTAGCTAGTCTATTTCAATGATTACATTGTATATCCCCATTGCCATGATGTATACCTTCAACTTAGTTGTACACACCCTAAGGTTTACCTAACATTAGCTAACACTAGGTCCTACTACTTGTTTTATCCCATAATCCATTTTACCTGTTTAAATTAATCGGGCTCACAAGATGCCAACCCACATTTTTCTAATGCAACTGGTGAAATAAAACTATCAATAGCAGCAGATCAAAAAAAAAATTACATGGTTTATCATACCTGAGGTTTTTACCACAGTGGATTGGTGTTCAACTCGTTGGTTATCAACTGTTGCATAGATATGATGGTGGTTGTGTTCTCCTCCCATCAGTGTTTTTCCTTCTCTACGATTGTTACCAGTTTGTAACTCAAGATAGTCACATTGGTAATGATGTCCCCTACATCCCAAATAAGTGATACACTGTAGACTCTGAAAACAATCCCTATTAATGTTATTTTCAGTGTACTTCCTCCCCCTGAGAATATTTTAGGGGCCTTCCTTGCAAACCTTGGTTGTTTTGGAAAAATGGTTTTGTTTCTCCCTTTTAAGTCTAAGTGCTCTTCTACATAGCGAGCATGTTCAATAGCTTCTCCAACTAAGGATGGTTTCCAAATTTGAACCATTTCCTTAATCTTAGGGTTCAATCCATAAACAAAATGATCCACTTGGAACTAATCAGTATCCATGTATGAGACATACTGAACCAATTCCATGAATCTAATCTCATATTCGTGTACTATGCAGTTTCCTATACCAAAGCATGGAAGGATCCTACCTACTGTTCTTCATAATTTGTTGGCAAGTACTTCATCCTAAACCTTTCATCAAATAACTCCTATGTAACTATGTATGGAGTGAGGTGTAGTTATCACTCCAAGTTACCCCACCAATTCAAGGCACAATCTCTGAGTGGGAATATCATTATCTTAGCCTTTGAATTTAAGTATGTTGTCTTAGAGAGAAACATCTTCTCATTCCCTCCAACTAGGCTTCATCTCCTTCACTAGCACAAACTCCAGCAAACTCTTCTAGAGCTCCCTAGTAATGTCCTTGATTAGAGTTCCTTTATCAGAGTCTCTCGATCCCTCAGGATTTCCCACACCTTATGGAGGGTGTTCTACTTCTGCCTCAACTATTTGGTGCTCTCTTAGAGTCCCACTTATTACCTCCAAGGAGCACAAGATAAGTGCAAGCTTTGGTGATGGTAGTGGATTATTTGGAGTAGGTGGTCGTTATGATGAATCTCCTTGACCTTGATTTCCTTGCATCCTCACCATTCTAGATTGTTCAACTATTTGCATGCCACACGAGAATTATTAGTGCAACTTATGACTTGTTATGTCTTACTCGGCTCACACATGTTTACAAAATGGTAGGTGTAATTTTTCCTTTTTAAATGCTCTTAAATGAGCGTTACTGATATTGAGTAGATCCTCATGTATCCACTAAATCCTCTCTAGCTAGCTAGGTAAACACTATGATAAACCTTCCAATTATCTTCAGTTATTACTAATCCCTATTTGTCCTATATTATTAACTTATAACATGTGTTAATTAATAACAATCTCAATAGTATTTATTATAAGTACACCCTTAACCATATATTTAATTATTATAAGATTGTTATAATTTAATAACTTAATTTCCAACCATTAATTAACTAATTAATTACAATTGACGATTAATTTAATTTAATTTTCAACAAGATTTTTATTGCATACCATAGATTAAATTAATATATAATAATGGACATTGAACTATTTGACAAATATAGTATCGAATCTAATTAATTAAAAAATAATAATTAGAGTGATTATGGTTCGCTATACAACAAAGGTTTCTTAGGTCTTGCAAGGCATGACTCCCCTTTGTCCTATACAACAAAGTGTGAGGTTTCTTATGTTCTGCAGGGCATGACCTCATTCTTCCACGGAAACAATATATCCAACTGTGAAGGAAAATGAATGCATCAAACTGAGAAGGAAAATGAAATTGGAAAGTTCCATCCAAGTTGATGCAACAATAATTTTTTTATTTTTTTTTTCCTGGTATCTTTATATTTTAAACATTTTCGTTATCATTTCTACCATGTTACTAATTGCTTTTTTTTCTCATTTTAAATTTCATTGGCATTTTATAGATTCTTTAATATTTCATTCATATTATTGATCTTTCATTATTATGTTTATATAGTTTTACAATTTTTTACTATTTTTTAATGATACCTATTTCAAGTAGCAACAATTTTGGTATTTCTTCGTGAGAAGGAAAGTCCCAAATGTGTGTGTGTTCATTACAGAAATCTAGATGAAACATCAAATGGCTGCTAAAGGCACAGATTTGCACATATTCGGGACCTAAATCTTCAAACATTGGTTCCACACCTTACAAACCTGCAAATAAAACTCATAAAATATAGAAATAAAAATACATTGGTTCCACACCTTACAAACCTGCAAATAAAACTCATATAATAAATTACAGTTGGGAAACAGATATAGGGTACATGTTTGTGAGTTAGTTACCTCTAAGAATCAGAGGAATTTCATTAACAAGAGTCACTCAAAGAAAGCTTATTTCTTTTTTTAACTCTTATAAAAACACTAATAAGGAGAAGTATCTCCCGGCGTGCTCTCTCATTTTAATTTAAATCGGCACAAAGGCCCAGATCCATGGCTTCTTTTAGCTACTTTGATATATATATATATCTATATCTATATATCTATATATTATATATATATATATATACACGAGATAGTTTACAAAATATCTACAAAGCTCATGTTTCCCTTCAGAAGGACTGACTACAAAATTTTATGAAATTGAATATAAGACATTATTAGAGCCAAATGTTCCTCAGTAGTGATGGTTGAGTTGGTCTCAGTTGCAACTACATAAATTTTGTGGACCTATAACATTGTTGTATTAAGGTTTAAAATTAAAAACAAAAAAATGGTTTGGTAGGAAAGTTGTCAGATTGTGTAGGGTTTAGTTGAAAATCCAAAGTAAAGGTCAACCTATTTACGCATGTTTATCTATTTTTCCATTGATGGTGTTGGAAATTCGTCAACCAAGGGGTTCTCTCTTATGTGAAGTCCCAAATAGACCTCACACTATTTGGAGTCGGAGCCCCAACTGAAAATATGGTTGGTTTCCATTATCCTTAGGGATTTGCCTTGCCTACCATTATTAACCTAAGAGGTTATACAAAGATTTTTTGAAACAAGCAAGTTGACATTGTGAGGCATACAATTGTTATGTACATAAGGTACTTTCATGGTAAGGAGAAAGAGAGTGAGACTCTAGAAAAAAAGTAATAGTACCATCCTAAAAGAGACACACAAGAGCATAAGAGGATCGCAAGTTAGTTTGCAAAGTAGTTCACAAGAAAACCACGATCATAAAACCAAATACAACATGCCTTCAATAAGATAAGTACTAAAGCCACTGAGATAGTTCAATTTCCTTAGTACATATGAATGAAACATATACCACAAACATCTAAAGAATGTTCCTATGACATTCACAATACATGCATGAAAAATTGTTGGCTCATCAAGCTTCAATATTAAGTGGAAGTGCCAAGATATACAAGTACAATGCTACCACACTAGCCCCAATATTGGAACATTAAGTCACCACTTTATCCTCCAAAGAAATATCTTATCTCCTACGCCAATGCTAGAGAAGCCAAGGTGGGAAGTTCAAGTCCCGAAAGTCCTCTTGCTTGAGTTATGAGGGTGTATTTATAACAAATGAGATGACTCGCCACCTCCCATGTGAATATTGACCTCCCTCATGACTCTTGATATTTTACATTGATTTTTCAAATTTTTACATGACCTTTGAGCTTCTATATGACTTTATAACTCAATAGTGACTCTTCATATTCCATGTGGGACCCTTGGTCTTCCACATATTTTACATTTTCTCATTTTGGAAAATTAACCAGTTACATTCCTCAAATGATGTGGCAAGACATTATGACATATGTGACTCTTGAGATGACTCTTGATAATGATGACATGGAACTTCATGATGATGTGGCATTTCCAAGATGCTCCTTTTGATGCTTTCTTTGCGTCTTCATGATGGATCTTACATGTGTTTTTCTTCATCCTCCAAGTGGTTGACTGATATGGAGTTTTCATGCAATCTTAATCTTTGATCTTTTGTCTTATGCTAGTGTCCCTTCATCTTCTTGCTTGATGACTTATTCATGGTTCTAGCTTCACAAGTGTCTTCTAGCATAGTCTCCTTCTCTTCCTTTCTGAGCATCATCTTGTCATGTCAAGATATAGTACATACAAGTGAAATCCACTCATGACAAGACAACATGAGTCTGGGAATATCCTAGTCTAATTTTCTTCATGAAATCCATTGATTGACCTCGAACTAGGTACTAGACCAGCAGAAAGGCTCAGGAATGGTGACCAATGCTTGTGATTGTGCAATACACAGCACTAGAGGCCCAGGAGATAAGACTGCATAGTTGAGATCACAGTGAGGTAGTCTTTAGCATTGAGGCTACATAATGCACAGTTCTGGATGGAGAAAGGGAAACTAGATTATGCAAATGCACAATTCAGGGAAGCAGAGAGAGATATTGTTGGATGCAACTATGCAATGCGCAGAAACAGGTTGACTAGGAGGCTAAGTTATGTATTTCTAGGGAGCAAGAGGTTGATATTGAGCATTATTACTGCGCAATACATAGTCCTTGGAGGCAGTGATAGTGCATTGCATAGTTATAGGAGGCAAGACTGACTTCTTGTGGCCTAAGACTATGCAATGCACACTTCAGTGAGGCAGTTTGGAAGGAGGTTGAACAAAGAAGGATCAGTTTCTAAAAATGACTTAGTTTGGGACCGAAGAGAAAAAATATGGGACCAAAACATGACTTGAACATGATCACACACTTTTAGATGATCAACCACTCGACAAGGAAGCACTTACCATCTAGAATCAACATGTCCTCATCGAAACAACGCTTACCTCCAAGTGCAACACTTCAAATACACTTTGCGACGTAGGTGAAGACACTAATGAAACAAAGCTTCAGACATGGGGAATGTGTCTAATGCATATATTCATGTTGGATAGAACTCAATTGTGTAGGAGAATGCATCAAAACCTCCCTTCAAGAGTGCACAAACTGCTCCCTCTGACCAGATGAGATACTTCCCTAACTGAAGGAAGACACTTACGACAGATTAAAAAAACATGAAAACAATACTTGTAAAAGCTAAATAATTTGAAAGCAACCCATGACATAGAAAAGATGAAACAAAAGTGCCACTTTTAGAAGTGAAATCAAGAAAAAATGATAGTCACAAAAGTGAAAGCGACACTAATGAAAACCAATGCGCACAAAAGTAGCAATTGGGAAAATTCACTGGGATGATGATACAATTACAACTGTCGATGAGGGATTTTTCAGATTGGGATTGTGTACTCATAGTCTACAGGGGTTGCATAGTATTTGTTGCATATTGTTACTTCCTAGGTTGCATATTGGTTGTTGAGCTTGCTTTGAAAGAGATGCGCTTGTGAATGCATCAAAATTTAAGTATTTGTAAGCAAGTTATTTTGACACTTAGAATATCAAAAAACATCAACCAACCATGAAGCTTTTATGAACAATCAAGGAACCACCGATCTTAGGATCACAAGTAGGCTCCAAAATTTAAGTGTAAGCAAACTTTTGGAGGGTGTTTGTCGCAACGACAACACTTGGCGACACACAGGTTAAGATCCAATCTTTATGCTCAAGTTTTATCTTTTAGGAATTATTGATGTGTCATGTAGATTACCTATACTTTTCTACTTATCCTAATTAAATATATAGTCCCTTCTATTCCTTGCTCAGCTTCAAACACATCAACATAAGACTAGTCACTCTTCAATTGTTTCGACAGGGGAGAAGGATAATAAGTATATCGAGTTCTTTTAATGACATTCCTCAGTGTTTCTCCACTACTAGCGAGCCTGGACAGTACCTCAGTGGAGTGACCTCAAGGATACACAAGCATCACTCACTACCAGCAGGCCTATTCAATACCCTAGCAAAGTTTCTTGCTTCACCTCTCTACACTGGAATCCTTTCTCTTCTTCACCCTTTATTTTATTTTCTTAAATATATGCTTGAATCATTTATTGAGCATTTATATCATGGGTGGAAGAGCAATCTCGACTTATTGAGAATAGGAGGGGTTGCTCCTTGTTTAAGGGATTTGAAAGATAGCATAAGTTAATATGCTTTCTTTAAAGTGTTCTCCTTTCCCTTCTCTACTCGATTGAGTCGATAGGTAGAAACACCATTAAATACAATTTTGAGTCAAAATGAAGATCCAAATAAAGATACGGGCTTCGTATTTTGGCCAAATACTTTCTTTCTGAAAAGAATTGTATTTTCCATCCAAACATCATCGATTTTAAAGAAACGTAAACTGAGACAAAGAAGAGGATTACAAATTAGCCAAGTGTTGTTCGCCATCACAATTTCCCTTTTCAAGTTTTTCCACATTGTCTTTTGAGCCAAGTGAAAGAATTTTTCATGCAAAGTCTTATTGCAGAAAACATGAAAGAAAAGATAGGACAAAACTAGAAAAGAAGATCAAAATAACCAAGCGGATGGAGAACTGAACTTAAAACAAATGTGTGACAAAAAATATGAAAAAAAAAAAAAAACAAATGTGGAGACTAGATGGAGAGAGACTGCAGGATAAGTGTGCAATTGAAACTAACATGCAACTAGACCTACTCTTATCTTAACCAACTAGAAGGTCAGGGCTAAGTGTAATGGAATTTCTAGTGTAGCCATCATAGTTTTCTCTGACCTGCAAACACAAAGATATGAATAATTAAAAGTAATATGAAACAATGTGTGAGAGAAAAGATAGCAAATTTAAAATCTTTCACAATAAATTGAAGATATTTCTTATTAACAAACTGATTTTCCATACCAATTGGTTTGAACCAATCTTGAACTTTACCTCGTTGATTGAAATATTGATCATACAAACCTTTTAGGTTTCTCACGGAAGTGCGTTCATTCGTGTTTTCAATTTTTGCAAACATGAAGAATGATTGAAACTTATTATTTGCAACGAAGCTTTCTAGGTAATATTGCTCTAACCATTCAGCGATTATATCTTGATATGCAAAATAGTCAATCAAAAAACCCTGTCACTCATGAAAACATGAGTTTCCAATTAAGATATTTGAATCGCAAAGAGAATATTCTGAGGGGAATTCAATCTGATCTCATCCATAAAATTTGTCAATATGGTGAAAACTTGACATAACCATCAGGTCACACTGAAGTGCCCCAACTATTCGACAAGAATCTGAATTGTGAAATGATAAACCATGAAGATCATTGGGTTCAACAAAATCAATCAATGTAAAATAACTACCATCGGGTATGTTAATGGGAAAATGATTAATTAAGTTATAGTTGTTAGAACTAGTACTATGATCATATTGGTCAACTAGCACATAAGATTCTCGATTCTCCATCGGTTCCCTTTTTATTTGATTAGACACCACGCGAGCAATATGAAATCTTAAGGCCTTTAAAACAATCACTGACATTGTAAATTCAGGAAACCAATTAGGATACCAGGTTGGTGAATGATTGGAAGCATATGTCAAATCAAAACCAGTATTCACATCAAAGTGAGGGTTTTGGTCCATTGAATGACTCAAGCATTTTTTATCACTCAAGAAGAGAGATTGTGCCAAAAATATGATTAAGCTCATGAAATACACAAAAAGGTATTGGAAGTTGATCGATCTCAGAAGTGTTTGATAGGGAAGAATCTTCCAACCCAAAATGACCTTTGTTTTGATAATCAGGATGACAGAATTTGAAATTGTGTGTATCTGTATAAGATATGTTTCCCAACCTTGAGTGTGATGCAAGGGATTAATATGATGAAGAAGGATTAACCAAACAAGAATATTTCATCTGATATGATGCTTTATCTTGAGGATTAATAGAATTAACCTAAAAATGCTTAAAGTTCTTCAAGAATGAGCTCACTTCCAATGTATAAATGTTAAGGAAAGAATTATGTGTGAAAATTTGGATCCAATTTAGTTCATAGATATCAACGGGATTGTGAGAACCTGACATGACCATTAGCAGGTGATGAAGTTCATTGAGTTCCTCAAAGGTCTCTAAACTTTCTAATGATGGATCATCGAATTTGGGTGGCTTAGAAAAATCAACAAGTAAATATGCACCATTTTCATCAGATGTATCAATGAAAACACTACCAATGCCACTAGTTTGATCAAACTTAATATTAAACATATCATATTCTTGATGGATAGATAATTGAGATACATCAATAGGAAAACTCCCTCGATCATTTATATTTATAAAATCTTCCTCCTGACATATGAAAGATTCACAATGGAAAATATCATAAATAATATATTCAAAATTTTCATCCTCTAATTGTAGAATCACACCATCTTGTACCTTTTTGCAATCACGACCACCCAGATAAGGATCTAAAGAACTAAGAAAAGTTGTTGGTTGAACAGACTTATCCAACATATAGGGGTACAATGAATAGTGTTACAGGTGAGGAAAGATGAAAAGACTCGAGAGGAGAAACACCTTATATAACTATATGGGGCTAAAGTTCCTTGACTTCCTGAAAGGTTTCTAAACTTTCTGATGATGGATCATCAAATTTGGGTGGCTTAGAAAAATTAGCAGGTAAATGTGCACCATTGTCATCAAATGTATCAATGAAAACACTACCAATGTCGCTGGTTCAATCATACTTAAGATTAAACATATTGTATTCTTGATAGATAAAGAATTCATACACATTAGTAGGAAAACTCCCTTAATCATTTAATAACATCTTCCTCCTGACATATGAAAGATTCAAAATTGAACATATCATAAAAAATATATTAGAAATTTTCATCCTCTAGTTATAGAATCACACCATCCCATACCTAGTGGCAATCATGACTATTTGGATAAGGATCTAAAGAACTAAGAAAATTTGTTGGTTTAACAGACTTGTCCAACATATTTGGGTATAATGAATAGTGTGTTAGAGGTGAGGAAAGATGAAAATACTCGAGAGGAGAAACACCATCTATAACTATATCAGATTGATCTTGAAGAAAAATGGATCAACATGTTTTTTATGCTCCATGAGATTATTTTCATCATCATAATTATCAAAGACAGGCATAAAAATGTAACATTCAGATTGATATTGTTTTTCTTCAACAGGGTCTATTGAAAATTCAAAAGCCTGACAATCTATTTCTTCAAATTTGATATCTGAAGATGCATGAATCAAAGAAATTTCAGAACCATTTTGAATTGAAAGAGTATCCCATCCCATAAATGAAGATTGCAAGCTACGAGAAGCATATTTTGAATAGATACTTCGCAAATCCAAGCCTTCAAAAGAAGAAAAGATATTCATTCGATGTACTTTAATATCCATAATTGCATGTATTAATGGAAACATGGATTTGATGGTGATGTTTATCCAAAGTCTAAAATTTAATGAAGGATTTGAAATCATTTGACAAATTATCAAGATCACAAGATCAGTGATCAGTCAAAAATGCAAGATTTCCATCCTGAAAGAGGGAAGGAAAATGGAACATATCTTCACTGCTTCACTCCTTTACATGTGAAATGTAGTTACCTTGTATATGATCATTGCTTGGTGCAAAAGTTTTAAAATCCAAAGAGTTCAAATTATTTTGATCAAGTGGATCATGAAACAAGGAACTGTAAGACATGGATGGTATAGGATGAAAGGTATCCCTTGAATAAACCATGCTTTCAACTAGATTAGATTCAATATTCGCATTATGCATGTCAATTTCTTCTTGAAGAATCAAGGGATCAATCTTCACCTTTGGTTCCATGTGATTACAATAACACTCAAGGTTATCTTGGATAGGTCTTTGTAATAGATCTGACCTACAAATATATGAAAATAGAAATATGCCCAGAAATAACAAGATCTGAATATAGAAATGCTTCTCTTTATTAATCAAAACCCTTAAGGTAGGGTAACACCATACAGTCACTCCTTAAGGAAGGAGAACACTCCACAAGCCATATGCTTTCCAATACAATAATCATAACATCTCTCAATGGGGAGTCTCTAGCCTCTACATAGGCTTCATACATACAATACCATGGATCATTACCATGGGTCTCTCAATACCATATATTTAATACAATGGGCTTATCACATTATTGCTAACTACTTGTGGTCCCTTACATGATGCAGGTTAACCACTTTATTTATTAACTATGGCCCATCACATTATTACATTATTCCCTTGGGTACCTCCCTCTGTACCCCATAATATCCCCTCTAGGTATACTATAGTCTTTCACTAAAAATAGGTGGAGGTGGAAGAAGTAGATTAGGGATTTGATTTTCATATTTCCCAACTTCAACATCTTCACTAAGAGGCACCCAAATTGGTACTGGAAAAGGAGGAGGACAAGGAAAAAAAGGAATAGTAGGTTCCTCCTCAAAAATTTGGGGTGTCTCATGATCAACATAAGTTGGGAGAGCAGAAGCATCTGTAATAGATCTGACCTACAAATATATGAAAATAGAAATATGCCCAGAAATAACAAGATCTGAATACAAAAATTCTTCTCTTTATTAATCAAAACCCTTAAGGTAAGCTAACACCATAAAATCACTCCTTAAGGAAGTAGAAAACTCCACAAGCCATATGCTTGCCAATACAATAATCCTTCACATCTCTCAATGGGGAGTCTCTAGCCTCTATATAGGCTTCATACATACAATACCATGGGTATCTCAATACCATATATCTAATATAATGGGCTTATCACATTATTGTTAACTACTTGTGGTCCCTTACATGATGCTAGTTAACCACTTTATTTATTAACTATAGCCCATCACATTATTACATTATTCCCTTGGGTACCTTCCTTTGTACCCCATAATATCCCCCCTAGATATACTACATTCCACCCCCCTTAAACATGTTTCATCCCTGAAACAAAAATAACACAAATAATAAGATATACTCAAAAGAGTAGTCCATTGGTACCATGCACGTGCATCTAACCATCCCAGAGATAAGTGATTACTCGATCTAGTCGGTGCCTCGCTCGCTTGAGACAGGAGTTGATTTTGGCAGTTCCTTTGTGTTGATGTGTTGTGGGTGGATTGTCGCACCTCTTTATCTGTCATACAGGGGTTGTTGTCCTTGTTGCTAATTTGTTTCCATCTTATTGGTTGTTTTCTTGTTGGGTGATGTGGGTGGTCATATGTTGAATTTTTAACCAATGGTGTATCTTTCTTTAATTCACCACCTAATGGAGCCTGATTGATATCTAGTACATGCTGTGGTGCCCGCGATTGTTGATTATCTTCCAGTATTACTTCAACCATGGATTCCTCATCTGATGTGTAAGTACCTGCAACATTTCTGCTTCAGCCTCCTTGGACTCTACCTATTTATTGACTGAAATATCCTGTAATGTAATTTTATTCTTTTTATACCAGAGCTTCAGGAATTTCTTCTGCACATTAATATTGATAGTACCAATATATTCCATCCAAGGGTATCCCAAAACAACATCCACATTAGCCATATCTAAAGCATAAAATCATAATGCAATACATACTTGTCCACAGAAATCTCAAAATCTTTATAAACTTGCACCTCATTATTAACATGTGTGTGCTCCATTTGTTTTGCTGAGACTTGCAATCTTTTAGCCAAATGAACATTAATAAGATTATACTTGCAACTAAGTTGATAGGCACAATGATCTTCTCCTTCTGAATACATCCATGAACTTGTAATAAGGAGATACCATCATAAAATAGCCCCTTATGATGTCATTCACCTGTTTTCTAGCATGAGACCATTTTTCTAAAAGGATTTCTTCTACTTTTTCATGAGGAAGTCGCCACACTGAATTGTCAAGTGAGTACCACCATTTAGCAGCCTCATCTTTTATATTAAATAGTAGGCAAATTTTCCAAAATTATTTGGATCGAGACTTGTGATATTTTATAAATTATTCAATAGTGGGACCATCATCACGTCTTGTAAAAATCATCTCATTATAAGCCATGAAGTAGAATGAGAGTTTGAAAAAAATTACCCACTTTATGTGGGAAATTTAAAAGGGCCACAACTCGGTCAATATAGTATGGAATCCTTATTATAACTTGTTTTCAAAAATGGAACCATTTTGCATTTTCTCTTATGTTTGAAATCATGATCTGGGCACTCTAGAACTTAGATTCGCGCTACAACTGTCCTATCATCACAAAAATTCTGAAGAAAAAAAAATTGATTTTAAATCAACAATATATCCCTCATCCAGACTCTGATTCGACCAATTTTTTTTTTAAATTGGGTAATTTTTCAATAGGAGCTCATATATGCAATATGTTTTCTAAAAGTATGCACAAAAACTTCAAAAATTGACAAGAGAGCCGCTGTCCATGAATTGTCGTCAAAATTTTTTTACAACATAGTTGATTTTAAATCAGTGATATCACCCTCATTCGGACCCCGATTCAACTGATTTTTTTTTAATCTAGTATTTTTTTGCAAAGAATATAGATCTTCTATTTGTTTTTGCAAATTTAGCACCAAAAGTTTCAGATCTGATCTGTAAACTCACCGCCCCAAAAAATTCCTGCAAAAAAAAAAAAAAAAATCCCCTCTTTGCCCAAGAAAGTGCTCTGATACCACTTGTAGTTGATCTGCAATTAGTTTCTCAAAATGGAGAACACTCCACAAGCCATATTCTTGCCAATACAATAATCCTTCACATCTCTCAATGGGGAATCTCTAGCTTCTATATAGGCTTCATACATACAATACCATGGGTCATTACCATGGGTCTCTCAATACCATATATCTAATACAATGGACTTATCACATTATTGCTAACTACTTGTGGTCCCTTACATGATGCGAGTTAACCACTTTATTTATTACATTATTCCCTTGGGTACCTCCCTCTGTACCCCATAATAAACCCCCTAGGTATACTACATCATTGGGGGGTTAGGATTCAAAATATTTCAATGTGAGTAGAATCAAACTCTTAAATTTTTCCATGATAACATATGAATCAATCACTCCCTTGGGAAATTCATGGCAAAGGAGAATAAATTGATTCAAGAAATCCTCTACATATTCACCAAATTTCATTCTAAGCTAATTAATTCTATCACAAATATCATGATAATCATACATGTCAAAGGTTTGATGAAGCTCCATAGCAATTTATTCGAATCAATGAATGGAAATAGTTAAAGTCTGACATCATTTCTTAATTCGACTTTCAAGAGTGAGGGTGGACAATTTACTAGAAACATCTTCACAATCAACTTCATAGTATTCACTAAATTTGAGAAACAAAGATATATGTTGAGCTATGAATGTTTCACCCTGGCTATCAAAATTCAAATTTGACAAGTCATCAATTAATTCCACGGGGATTGAAGGATTTGATCTATTAGAAAAAAACTTCAGGATTATGATTTGGGAAAGAGCCATTTATGATAAGATATTCAAAACAGACTCAACGGGAACATCATGTTATTTATCCCTCCTTCTAGAACCAAATGTTGATGGTGCTGGAAATCTATCAACCAAGGGGTTATCCCCAATGTGAAGTCTCAATTAGACCTCACATTGTTTGGAGTAGGAGCCCCAATTACAAAATATGGCTTGTTTCCATTATCCTAAGATATTCTCCTTGGTTGCCATTATTAACATAAGAGGTTATACAAACATTCTCTGAAACAAGAAAGTAAGTTGACACTATGAGGCATATAATTGTGATGCATATAAGGTAATTTCATGACAAGGAGAAAGAGAGTGAGGCTCTAGAACAGAAGTAACAGCACCATCCTAAAAGAGACACACAAGAGCATAAGAGGATCATAAGTTAGTCTGCAAAGTAGTTCACAAGAAAACCACAATCATAAAACTAAATACAACACACCTTCAATAAGATAAATACCAAAGTCACTGAAATAGTTCAATTTCCTTAGAACATATGAACGAAACATATATGACAAACATCTAAAGAATAGTCCTATGAAATTCATGATACATGCATCAAAATGTGTTGGCTCATCGAGCTTCAATATTAAGTAGAAATGCCAACATATACAAGTACAATGATTCCACACTAGCCCCAATAATGGAACATTAAGTCACCACGTGATCCTCCATAGAAATATCTTCTCTCATATTCCAATGCTAGAGAATCCAAGGTGGGAATTTCAAGTGCCAAAAGTCCTCTTTCTTGAGTTATGAGGGTGTATTTATAACAAATGAGTTGACTCTCCACCTCCCACGTGACTCTTGACCTCCCTCATGATTCTTGAACTTCTACAATGATTTTTTGAAATCTTACATGACCTTTGAGCTTCTATATGACTTTAGAACTCAATAGTGACTCTTCATATTCCATGTGGGACCCTTGGTCTTCCACATATTTTACATTTTCTCATTTGGAAAATTATCCAATTACATTCCACAAATGATGTGGTAGGACATTATGAAACATGTGACTCTTGAGATGACTCTTAACAATGATGACATGGAACTTCATGATGGTGTGGCATTGCCAAACTGCTCCTTTTGTTGCTTTATTTGCATCTTCAAGAAGGATATTGCATGTTCTTTGTCTTCATCCTCCAAGGGGTTGATTGATATGGAGTCTTCATGTGATCCTAATCTTTGATCTTATGTCGTAAGCTAGTGTCCCTTCATCTTCTTTCTTAATGACTTCTTCATGGTTCCAGCTTCAAAAGTGTCTTCTAGCATAGTCCCATTATCTTCCTTTCCGAGCATCATCCTATCATGTTAAGACATAGTACCTACAAGTAAAATCCACTCATGACAAGACGACATTAATTTGGAAATATCCTAGTCTAATTCTCTTATGAAATACATTGATTGACCTGGAATTGGGAATTGGACTAGGAGAAAGGCTTAGGGATTACACAGTGCATAGTTCTAGAGGGCAGGAGTGAGGGACTGAGGCTTGTGACTTTGCAATGCATTGAACTGGAGACCCAGGAGACAAGAATTTGTAGTTGAGGATAACAATGAGGCAGTCTTAAGAACTGAAACTACACAATGCACAGGTCTAGAGGGAGATTGGGCAGTTGTATTGTGCAATTGCATAGTTCAGGGAAGAAGAGAGAGAGAGATATTGTTGGTTGCAACTATGCAATGCACATAAAGAGGCTGACTTGGAGGCTGAATTGCATAATTTTGGGGAGTAGGAGGTTGATCTCAAGAACTATGACTACACAATGTGTAGTCCTTGGAGGAAATGATTATGCATTCCATAGTTCTTGGAGGCAGGATAGGCTTCTTGTGGCCTGAGACTATGCAATGCATAGTTCAGGGAGGCGGTTTGGAAGGAGGTTGACCAGAGAAGGATTAGATGCAAAATGACTAAGTGTGGGACCAAAGAGCAGAGAGATGGGGATATAACATGACTTAAACATGATCACACACTTATAGATGATCAACCACTTGAAAAGGAAGCACTTACCATCCCCAATCAACATCTCCTCATTGAAACGATAATAGAACAACACTTACCTCCAAGTGTGACACATCAGATACACGTACGATATATATATGTGTGTGTGTGTGTGTGTGTGTGTGTGTGTGTGTGTGTGTTTATTTGTTTTTCCGAGGAAATATCCAGGAAGATCCACCCGAAGGGATCACATCCTTCCAGCTTATTATCAAATCATAACTCTGATGGTGTCAAGGGGAATTGACCCCGTGACCTCCCATTACGGAGGTGCTTTAGCAAAAGTAACTCTAACAATTAAGTTAACCCTCGAGTATTGTATACCATATATAGTTATTTTATAAATATTTGTGTTTTATTATATATGTATGTGTGTGTAGTTTACTATTTATAATAGTAACTAATGTAAGCCTCAAGGGTTAGCTCAATTGGTCGAGTCCTCATTCTAGAAAGCACCTCGCTAATAGGAGGTCATGGGGTCAATTCTCCTCAACGTCATTGGGGTTAGGTTATGCTAATAAGTCAAAAGGAAGTGATCCCTTCAGGTGGATCTCCCTAGATATTTCATCAAAAAAAAATAGTAACCAATGTTTATATTGAAAAGAATTTTAAATTCTAAGTTTCGATCACTTTTTTATTTTCTTGGTTTATATTAATATTTACTTATTTAGCTAGATTTGTAATTCATATAACTTATTTTTTTGTCTTTCCTTTGACTCTATTAGATAACCCAATGGCTTGAACAATGAATAAGTTTGGACAGGAAGTTCATGTCACTTAGACTCTTTTCTTGCTACATTTCTTTGTTATTAGAAATTTTTAGGTTTTCTCTACATTGTTTAGGCTAGGTTGTTCCACTTTCAAAATATACCCACTTTTCATTGTTTAGGGTTGTTCAGAGTGGTTAGGTGATATATTTTGGGTAGGATATAGGGTTTGCATGTTTAAACATGCCTACAACGCAGTGTTTCAAACATCTTTATCTTAAGTCAAAGGAAATTTCAGGGCTTCTTTAGCAATAGTGCACAGGTGTGTGGGTGGGTTTAGGCCCATGATTTTGAACCCAAGAGCTCTAATACCATGTGTCAAGACCCCATCTGGGGTCTTTTAACAAAAACTAACTTAACCATCTAATTTCACAACAAGGAATTTACCATGTCCATAACTTAATAAATATTTGGCAACAACATATAAATACAATTTGATTAATAGCATATTAAACATGTAAGAAATTTGAAAACAGAAGAATACATGATATAGTGGCTTAGTTGGGGTGCTCTTGTTTGGGATGCCCAACTGAATTTTCCAGCCTACCAACTAGGAATGTTTATCTTACTTCCTAGCCCAGTGAACCTCCATAGGTTCCCTAGTCCTCTTAGTCAAAGTGCAACAGCAATCGTAGTGTGTCCAAGTTAGATCCAACACTCTCCAATAGATCCAAGTATAAGTTCTACCAACTTTCTCTCGGTTCTCAAGCCTCTCCTTCTCCACATCCCACTCCAAAAATCACCCCAAACCAAAAGTAGCATCTGTGATCCAGATTTTTTACTTCAAAGATGCATACAGCATTGCATTTAAAAGAGCATGTAACCATAAGATGCATACACAAAAAAGAAGTGGAAATAAATGACAATCATGAGAAGAAAAGATCCAAACAAGTTGATAACGGAGTTCACCCAGGGTGGGTTACGTCTTCGGGCCCTACTCAAAGTGGGGAGGCCTTGTTTATTAATATTCACTGAAAACAAATTACATGCATGTACAAATGACACCTTATACCTCCACTTCTGGGGATGGCCTGAAAATGCACACCTTTGCTGAGAAAATGGACTACACCATTGAAATCCTCATGAAAATTCGTGAAAAGTGACTGTAAACTCAAGCCCTTTCTGACACCGTTAATTCTGCACACCCCCCAAATATTCCTTCTCGCCGGACTAGAATTATGTTTCCCATATCACAAATCTGAATTCACCACTATGCTCCTTGCGAAAAACTGAGTAAAATGAGTGTAAATTCGGCTTGGTTCTGAAACTATCAAAATTTGGCCCTTAGGGAATCTTTTAGATTCCTCATGATTCGACCAAGATTATTCTCTACAAATTGACTTAAATTCCGTCGTTCATATCAGAAAAATGATCATGCCATCAGACTCCTAGTGAAATTTTGGTTCATTTGAGTATGAAGTTGGCATGATTTTGTCACTATGAAAATTTGGCCCCAAGGGAATCTCAGATTCCTCATCATTCTGCAAAGGGAATATTCCACAGAATATTCCACTGAAATATTCTCTCAAAAATTGCATCTAGGGTGGACCCCTCTTGATTTTGTGACTTGCTATTCTTCCCTCCAATCCCCTGATCAAATGGCACAACCTTCTTTTAAATGAACTTTGACAGCATAGTTTTCAGAGCCAAATGAGTTGGAGGCAGAGGACCCGGGGTCCACTCCCCATAATAGCAACCGGTTTTTTTTGTGTTTGGTTCTTTGGTTTATTTTTGGGGCCACCTGTTGGCGGGTCGGCCGACCGGGTCAGGCAGGTTTGAACCCAGTTGGCCCCGTTGTAATATATGTGGTGTGTATTGGTTGGTGGGGCAAGTTTGTCGGCGGGTGGCCCGCCCACCATATTTTTATTATATATGGGTTGTGGGGTTGGCGGGGGTGGCATCCCGCCAACCCATAAATATATTTTATTTTTTTTTAATTTTTATTAAGTTTAGCAATATTGTTCAAAACCACCGAACGGATTTTTCAAGGTCACCGGAAAAATTAACTAGGAAACAGTTTTCCAGTTTGGGCCGCCGCAAATCATTGCCATAAAGTGCCAATTTGTTGCCTCGTTAATTTCCCCCAAATTTAGTGGCTCTGCCAGATTTAGTCAGGCTCCAAATTTAGTTTGCGATATGCTAACTTTAGCTAGGGGGTCTAGTTTGACCAAAAATTTTAATGGCCATAACTTTCACATACGACGTCAAATTAAGGTGTCTTTTGTGTCGTTGGAAATATTGTGATGAACTCTTCAATCTAACCCTAGTTTCACTACAATCCAACAACTTTTATTTTTTTTATCCTTTCCCAAGCTTTCTTTGATTTATGAGCCTCTCTAGAGCCACCTGGATCATTCCTCCCCACTAAGGAGATTTTGGTCCACCAAAAGCATGAACATAATATGCAATCTTTTTTACTCCTATTTCTGCACAACAAGTGCCTTAACATGCCACACTTCCTTCTCCTTTACCTTCGTTCTTTGGAGCCATAAGTGATGATCTCACACCTGCACTTTCTACAAACCTATAGTACATCTTTGCAAAAATACATGTTCAATTACATGACCTATCATGACCCAAGCAATCCTCATACTTACCAAGAGTTTATAACACACTCATTGGTCAATTTTACATCAGAATAGAAACCAATACCCCAGCTATCAACAAAATGCCATCAACATCATCGTTTCTTTAATAAGAGATGGAAAACACATCATCACTTTTACAATCATATTGCAACACATGATTTAAAAAATGCTGTCATGAAAAGCTACTTAGTAAAACCATCTCTTACTCAACAAAGTGAATGGGTCATCTCCCTGTGGCGGATTCGCTTGTTGAACATATTTTCCATCTGGTTCCTTTATAGATTTTTTTTGGTCATGAAGTATCTGACATGTGGCTCTTTGATGCCCATCCTTGTTGTAGTGACTACAATTATTATTTATCCTCTAAAATTTCCTTATCATCTTGGGATGCTTATTCTTGATTTGCCTGTGATAAGTGCCCATGGAATCTTCACTATCATTGGAATGTGATGAGGTGCTCACATTCTATCGTTGGTTGGTCACTAGTTGTCTTGGATCATTCTCCAACCTCTTTTCTAAGATACCCAAGTCCTACATAACGAGGTAATTTTGCCACTTTGATGGGAGTCCTCCACTTTGATGGGATTCACAATGCCTTGCCCATTAATGCCGAGGCCATTTCCTTAATACCCCATTTTCTTCAACAATTTTGATCCAATTCATGTAGTATGTTTCTCAAAAGTAGCAAAATCATCATCATAAAAAGAACATGAAATTGAAGAATCAGTTTTTACCTCAATCTTGTTATGCTGCAACTTTTCCAAGTCGTCCTCCTATGCTTGTAACTGGCGTTGCAACCTTTTTTTCTCCTCCTCTTCTTCTTGTAGGAGTCTAATTAGTTCATCATTCTCTGCTTGAATTATTTGGTTTATCTCTTCAAGTTCTTGCAGGCATGTAGCATTTGGTGCCCTTCTCATTTTTGGCACAACATCTGCTGAAGTATTTGTCTCATCGCCTGAATCGGAACCCAAGTCGATAGGTCCATATTCTGCAATCCCAAGAGCTTCAATATCTGTTTCATCACATGAGTCTGATCCCATGAATTGGTTCAACACATGCAAATCTTGCAGTTGTGATCTTCTCATCATCCTCTTATTCAAATTCTTGGTCTTGTTGAACATTTGCAAGTGTCTTCTACTTCTCTTTTCTGTCATTCCTCTTTGGCCTCAATTCTTGATGCAATTTCCAGCATTGTTCTTCATCATGTCATTCTTTCTCACAATGATTACAAGAGGGAATTTCTTCCTTTCTCTTAGTTGTTGTTGTCCTCTTTGGGTGGTCATCTTGCTCATGCTTTCCCCTGCTTTCAAGATGTACAACCTTCACACTAGCTTCATCAAGAGTTTTAGGTTCAAATAATAACAATGAATGATGCAAATAACCATGCAAAGAGCCAAAATATTTCATCAACGTCTCAAGAATGTCTAATGGAACATTCAATGCTAATGCTTGTTTCCTAAACTCCTCTGTAAAATTATGAACATTTTGACCTTTACTTTGTTTCAAATGTTGCCATTCCATCATGACCTTTTCTTTGTAACCCAATGGGTAAAACTGTCCTCTTAAAGCACAAATGAACTCAGACCAAGATGAAATAAGTTTATGACTACTCTTACCACATTTCTGCAGTTTTCCTTCCCACCAGATGAGAGCAGTGCCACTCAATCGAAGGGATGCTGGTTGGATCTTGGCTTCATCCTCTTTGATTCGTTGTATGCGGACATATACTTCAACCTGTCTGATCCAGTTATCTATCTTTTTTGCATTAGATTCTCCACTAAACACAAGCAAATCAAACTTGACATCCAACTTTTAAAATGGCTTTTTAGATGCATTCTTATGATGTATGTTAGAATGATGAGAAGAGGAAGAAGAAGAAATTTCACTAGAGGGCAAAGAGGGAGGGGGCTCTTCTCCTCCACATTCATGATTTACCAAGGCATGATCATCTAGTTCTTTATTCTCTTACTTCATTGTCTTCTCATATTTTGCAAACAATTTGTCCACTTTTTCTGCCAATAGTGTAGAAGGAATTGGGATAGTTTCTCTTTTCCTCCAACCGAGCATCTTCATCTGCCATTTTCCTTCTTCGTGTTGTGTGGCCCACTTCTAGATCAAAGGACTTAAATTTTTCTTCACCTCTTTGGAGCTTTCCCCTGATTATCATACACTTGCAATTCGCATCAATAGAATATCTATTTTGATACCAAACTTGATATGGATATTTTTACTTCAAAGATGCATACAAAATTTCAATTAAAACAGCATGTAACCATAAGATTCATACACATAAAAGAAGCATAAATAAATGAAAACCATGAGAAATAAAGACACAAACAAGTTGATAACAGAGTTCACCTAGTATGGGTTACATCTCTGGGCCTTGCTTAAAGTGGGGAGGCCTCGTTCATTAATATTCAACAAAAATAAATTACATGCATGTACAAAAGACACCTTATACCTCCACTTCCATGGATGGCTTGAAAATTCACACCTCTGCTAAAGAAATGGACTACATTGTTGAAATCTTAGCGAAAAATCATGAAAAATCACTGTAAACTTGACCCCTTTCTGACATCTTCAATTATGGGCACCCGGGAATCTCTAAGATTCCCCAAAGATTCATTATGTCTAGTTGAATGGGATTATGTTGATCATATGAAAAACTTGACTTCATCATTGCACTCCTTGCAAAACTGAGTAAAATGAGTATAAAGTCAGCCTAGTTCTGAAACAGTCAAAAGTTGGCCCTTAGGGAATCTTTTAGATTCCTCATGATTCCACAAAGATTCCTCTTTGCAAGTTGACTAAAATTTTGCCTCTCTGATTAGAAAATTGATCATGCCATTAGACTCTTGGTGAAATTCTGGTTCGTTTGAGTATATGGTATGATTATGTCACTGTGAAAATTTGACCCCAAGGGGATCTCAAAGATTCTTCATCATTCTACAAAGGGAATATTCCACAAAATCTTCCACTAGAATATTCTCTCGAAAATTATGCCTAGGGTGGACCCCTCCTAATTCTCTGACTCGTTATTTTTCCCTCCAATCCCCTGATCGAATGGAAAAGTCTGCTTTTAAATGAATTTCGACGACATATATTCAAAGCCCAATGGATTGGCACGTTGGTTGGCCCATGGTTGGTTGGTCGTTGGGCGAGTGGAGGACCTCAGGTCGACTCCTCATAATGGCAACTAGTTGTTTTTTATGTTTGGCACTTTGGTTTATTTTTCGGTTCAAGTGGGTTCGAACCCCAATGGCCCCGTTGTAGTATATGTGGTGTATTGGTTGGTGGGGCGAGTTTGCCGACGAGTGGCCTACCCACCACATTTTCGTTATATGTGGTTTATATGTGGGTTTGGGGGGTTGGTGTGGGTTGCTTCCAGCCAACCCATAAATATATTTTATTTTTTTAAGTTTAGCAATATTGTTCAAAACCATCGAACGGATTTTTCAAGGTCACCAGCGAAATTAACTAGGCAGAAATTTTGCCAGTTCCGGTCACTGGAAATCGTTTCCATAAAGTGTCAATTTGTTGCCTCGTTAATTTCCTTCAAATTTAACGGCCTTGACATATTTAGTTGGTGCTATGTTAACTTTAGGTTAGGGGCCTAGTTTGACCAAAACTTTGATTGGTCATAAATTTCACATATGATGTTGGATTGAGGTTTCGTTTGAGCCTTTCCTTAGCCCTCTTTGATTTCTGAGCCTCTCTAGGGCCACCTAGATCACT
>APFE030466226.1:172596-212449 GCA_000404065.3 Pinus taeda
TGGGTGAATTAGTTATTAATTAATTCACAAGTTATTAACTCATAATACAACTAATGAATACATCAGTTAACTCAGTGGCATGTCAGTGCATGTTCAGTTCAGCAAGGACAGGTGTGAGAGAATCAGATTGCTATCAGTTGTGACTATAGTTGTGCACCAGATCTTGCACAAATCAGGGGATTGAGTATGCCAATGAGTTTGCCCACATTGTAGCTTTCTCTCACGTGATTTAGCCAAGGAAATACGTGGTTGCCTTGGAATTATCATCAGTCCTTGAGCAGGTATTGAGCAGCGGAGGCAGGCAAGCAGTGAAGGAGATTTAAGCCAGTGATTGATTTAGATCTGAGCTGTATTGTGTGTAACAGAGGTGGAGATACTTGTGAGAAGTATTATGCTATGTAATGTTACATGACTCAATCATTAATATACAAATAGTTGGGGTTTTTAGCGAGATGCTTTCCCCGGGATACATACTGTGTTAATGTGTGAATTCTCTTGATGTTTTATTGTTATTGATGATGCTATATTGATGATCAACGTAGAGGAGCTTATGTATTGTGTATGTTCCACAATAGTACATAATCAGGATAATCTCTGTTGAATATGTGTTAAATTATTCAAAATTTCTTCAAAGTGTGACAGGAGTGAAGAAACAAACCATTTGTGATGCTGCCCATCCGTTAGGTTCATGTCACGGATTGTACATTTCAACCTCTGATCTAGTTCCCAAGGCGTCTTCACTTGTTTCATCGTGATTTCTTTGAATCCCACAATCGATTGTGCCTCAAATTTAGGCCTGCTGAATTCATTATTCACTGTTGTTTAGATGTCTACCACTCTAGCATTCGAGTTATTGTTAGAGTACTTAACATACCAAGTTAGTGTGTGATCTTGTAGAGCACTAACCAACATCGCCTTCTTTATATGAACATCTATAACACCTTGAGCTTCCCATACAACCCTCAAAATGAACCAAAATTGGTCTAGGTCCTCATTTCCCAAGCCTTTGAACAAAGGCACCTTCACTGTGTTTTCCATTCTGAACTGTGGTGGAGGTGGAGGTGGTACAGGAGAAGCTAGAGGCATTGTGTGCAAGTTTGGAGGTGGTGTGGGTGGAGGTGGTATTCATGGGAATCCTTCTCTTATTAACTGAATATCACTTCGTGGAGAAACCTTCACTATTTCTTCCTCATCACCTCACAGAGGTGAAATCAATGGACTATACTTTGGACCCTTTTTTCTTCATTTCTATAAGTTTTTCCTCTTTGCAGAGCCCCAAACATCAAGGTAGCTGCATAACCTATTTTTTGACAATAGCATTTTAATCTAGGTATCCAAAGATTTTACATTCTTACCTCGTCGGCCTTTGAAAAAAACATCGCTCTGCCTCACTGTAGCTAACTCAGGTGTTGACCATGAATTCTGTCACAAATACTCTTATGATGCGATTGAGCTAATGATCAACAGTGCAGGTGATCTTATCTTCCTATGCTCCTAATTTCTATATTAGCTCTAGGATCCACACAATAGGACCGCCAAGTTTACACCTTCCTTGGTTAACTACTACCTTCGTGATCCACTCATATAGCTCAAAGGGAAGGAGCAGAAAAAGATCTCGTGGATCTTTGTATAGAAGTATCTTTCCAACCACTATTCCTTCGTCAATTACAGGTTTCTATTCTCCTGCGCCACGAATTTGTGGATCTTCCTATCCAAACAGTCTCTGATCTCCTTCTTGGTTGGATTCCAGTGATACGACATCACACATCTCTTATGCATAATCTGGTCCCGACAATGGAACCATTTTTTGGCTTTAGGGGCCCTGACACAAGTTCAACATTAATTAGCCAAAACATCCCTACACTACTTTCCCTTTAGGCATCAGCCTGCAGAGCATGGACCGAAGTGTCACCTGAAGCAGTATGGTGGTATGCTGGAACCAAGTTTCCACACCCTGAGATGGTTGTGATGTCGTTTGATTCCCTCTATTCCTGCCCTCGCTTAGGTCACTTCGCTCCAAGGCTTGGAAGACGAGCCCTTTATTCTTTCCTTTAATACTTCTGCGAAAGGGTATGATTAACCTTTGCACATCCCTAGCCTACTGCTAAGGTAATTTCGTGCTGCTATGATAGCATGCTGTGAAAATTCCCAAATTAATCTAAGTGACTTGCTTATCTTATAAAATAATTATAGTTATCACCATGTAAATAGATAATCGTAATTGTGTTCAATTATTCAATGTAATTACATTCATTCACGCATCACATAAGCATAATAAAGGATATTCATACATGACATATCAAGATGCAATAACAGAACAAAGACACAGGAATTGAAAAATATCTCTCTTTATTAATATCTTCCAAGTGTTTACAACTCTTTCCACCCTGTGCACACAGCTGCAGGGGTTTGCGCACTTAGCTGCGAACTTCTACCCTAGGCCTCTGCGCACTCAACTGCAAAGCCTCTTCCTGTGCTACAACCCAAGACATAGACTTCTTAATTCAAAGCTACAACCCTCTTACCCTATTATCTCCTTAAAACTACTTAGAGCTTAGCTCTTTTTATATAATCCCATCGTCCGGAGACCATGGGTAGATCTCTTACAACCGACTTTAGATTACAAAACTAAGTGAGGACTACCCTTTATGACACATAATACCTTCATGCTCCACGACCACAAAAAGTGGAGTCATTACATTTTTATTACAAAATTTGATTCAAACATGGGCTTTTAGCCCCAAAATTGCCCTTGGGGGATCCCGCTCCCAACATCTTCTCATCATCAGTCAAATCATGTGTACTAGAGGAATGAGTCTCTTGTGGATGAGATTCCTATTTTTGAAGGCCCTTCTTCTTATTTTTCTTCTTGTTCTTCTTTTTGTTGCTTTTTCCCATTCACCATATTTTTTCTCGTACCATCTCGAAATATGGATTCTAGCTTGTCCCACATTTCTTTGGCATATTTCAAACCTACTAGCCTCTACAAATCATAATCATGAAATTTCTTGTAGATTATGCATCTAACTTGTGCATCTTGCTGCAAAAAATCATCTGTATTTGTATCCTTTCCGCAACCTTAACATATTAACCTCTAAATGTTAGATCCGTCAGACAAAAATTCAGATTTAATGTGTTTTCTCCATACCTTGAAATTTACAGCAGTGAGGATAACCATTCCCTAGGAAGTCATTCTGAAAAACTTAAATTCAATTATTGCTCCAACAAATGACAAATCTACTCTACCAATCAAGCTACAACCGAGAGCCCCGCTATGATACCAATTTTCGGAATCAATAGTGTGAATTATTATCAATTATTTCCTTCTATTACTATTCAATTGAATCAAACACTTGTTATCACAGCAACTCACAATATGCTAGCAGCATATGTGTAAACAATAAAAATGTAAACATACAAGAAACATATAGTAAAATCAAACCATCGAATCACAACGACAAAAGTCATCATCCCACATGAGACACAATATTTTTGGTGGAAACCCTCCCAGGAGAAAAACCACCCTTCCTGCTGCTACTGTGCTCTGAATCTCTATTATGTCAAACAATCTATCTATTACATACTTAGTTGACTCTAATTATCCTGAAGACTCCACCTCATATACAATAACCCAACAAAAATTAACAAGGAGACTCAATTGTACTGATCAACTCAGAAGACGTTATTCTCACACAGATCTACGAACTACCATCCGCTGAAGGCCACCACGATCAATGATCCTTGCCCAACTTTGATTGGATTATCCAACTCTGATTGGATGGAGAAACTGTTCCTTTTGATGAAGCTTTGGTATCACTAATCCTCTCTCATGAAGTCACTACTCAACACTATGTGGACCTAATTTCTTAAATTTTCAAACTGGATCCAAGATTCTTTACTCAATAATAATTCAAACCTATAACCCAATTTCAACAACAAGGCACCATCAAAAAACCAAACAAAAAGACCATGAATAACATGATATAAACACTAGAAAATATTGGCACAAATGCAACCATCAATAATACAAGAATCCAACAACATAAAATCTACTCCATATCCTTCAAATAAAACTTACTACAACAACCACAAATATGATATTAAAATTGAAGCTTTGCTTCATAATTATACTACAATACTACCATTACCTTCACATGCTGAAGCATCTATCCTCATTGACAGGTCTCATGCTTACTTCCTCTATGCAACCTTCTCTAACTCACTATTACAAACAACCAACCATTACACAACTCCAAAATCAGGTATATAAAATATGGATGGCGAAATTGACCTTAGGCATGGGATCAAAGGTGCACAAATTCAACTAAATCAATCTACTAACACTACTACTTGTGAACTAAATGAATTCACACACTTTGGAGGACTTAATCTACAATTCCTGAACTTTACAACTTATGCTACAAGCCTCTGGGAATTTCCATGCCAATTTTCGTCTGATTTGCACAAGGAATTCACATGATTTTCCATGAAAAACCTGAGTCGCATGAACAAAACTAGTTGAAATCGACTAGTCTCATGCACAAGCCCACTTCTTAGTGACTCGAGACTCTTGTTGAAGAATCTAGGGAAAATTTAGTTAATGTGTTTCTTCTCAGCATGATAACTATCTATGAGGTGTTTTAACTTTTCCCTGAGTAGCAAAACCTTGTCTTGATATCATTAGTGTGTATATTTCATAATTCATCAAATAGTTACCAAAATAGAAGAGACAAGAACACCACATGTTGGATTTCTACCAAGGCCAAAAACTCTCACTCTTGGAAAGGAAAAAATGCACAGAATTCTTTTTCTAGAGATTCTACTTAATGAATCGCGAGACCATGACCCTTGACCTAATAAGCCATTCTAAGACCAATACACCAATCATCCTCTTATTGTTGACATCATCATCATAGTTGCATCATTGAGGACATCACTAATGCACTCTTCATTGTTGAAAGATCATTGTTGCACCTATATGGAGGGCTTTACCATGATAATAAGATCATTTTTGTTGTACCATTGCCACTCATTTACTTTTATCCTTGTTGCACCCTTACTTAAATCATATTTATGTCAACGGGTTCTCTACAACATATGAGAGTTGCACCGAGATATTGATCATGACATTATCTTGATGATTACCACCTCACTGAGATCATGATTGTAACTAGAATGCTCAAAATGATTGACTATGAGATAATTGAGCTTATTCTTATTATGATTATACCAAGACTATTGAGACATGACCCTTCTCCATTGACACATTGAACCTATGTATTTATCCGAGATTCTTGTACGCTGAACTAGGCCAAGACTGCAAGAAAATATGTGAGGAGATTATTGTATTTGTCACCAAGATTTCATAGGTATTCAGAGGTTTTTTCATCATCTAAATGTCTGGGCGCTTATGTAAAATTATCGAACATATCCGAAGTTGTAGAGGCTTATGCAAAGTTTTGTATTTTCTGTGGTGACCCCGGTGGGGTATTTATAGTGGTCATGTCTCTGTAAATGAGCCAACACTTTCTTCAACACTCCCTCTTAACTAGGGAGGTATTTATAATGGTACTTGGTTATTCTCCGTCTGAAGAATTTCTCATAAGAAGAATTGGATTGGTAACCAATCTGTATAGCATCAAAGTAACCAACATTGTTTCCACAGCAAGGCCTTGACTGTCAACTATATCTCTTGTTAGAGCAGAGCCCAATGTTGGCGAGACCAATGACTATAGATACCTTCATCATTTCCTCTCAAGGTACATACCCACCCAGGTGTTAACTGATTATGACCTTGTAGGACTATTCTTATCTTGGGTTCCCAACCCTCAAATAATATCAGTTCTCTTGCCTACTCTTATCTTAGATTCCCTTGGAATCCTCAAAGAGTATCAAATGCGAGATGACTACCCAATATTCCCATTCCTTCTTCCCAGGTGAAGATAAGAACGTTGTGTCTATCTCTTCGTCTCAATTAGGGAGGTTACCTCCACCATGTCTCTACATTTCTCTTCATGGGCTTCACTAAGACTTATGGTTGTTAGTCCCGGTCTATTGCGTGATGCATCAGATAGAAAAAACTTTTTTTGATTCCTTTTTAATTAGGCATGACCTAATCTAAGCTCCCTCCCTTTTAGGGACTTGCAAGAGCTCCCTCTTAACAAGGGATTATCCTTTTCATCAGGAACTTCTTCTTCATGGGTCCTTCGACTGCTTGATCAAATTCTTTCCTTGATGTCATAAAATTCAGTTGAGCTTATTTCTTGTAGGGCATCAGCCATTGATTACTTTCCTTCCTGGCTCGTCATGTCATTTCTTTCTTTATGGAAAGTGGCCTTCTTGATACGTATTTGGAACCTTTTTCATATAGCTACTTCTTTCCCATCGTGCTTCTTTTAATAATTTCCATCCACCACATGAATGCCAGTTGCACTCGTAGTTACAACTCTTGTCCCAGTAGCCCTGCATGCACTCATCTAGATTTTATTCAAGAAATCAAAGCATAACATTAAATCAAATCGTACCTTACAATATGGATATTCATCATGACTTCTTCTTGTAGGAATAAACATCCTACATTCATGTTGACACATCTCCCAAAGATATCCATTATTAAGGGTCTCCATCTTTTTTAGACTTTCATCAGAGTCTTCATATTCTTTTGGGATATTTCCTAGTCAAATATTCTTGATCTATTGGATGTTGATTGTGTTCATCATGGTTTCATATCTCACAATCTCTTCCTTCCTCACTCATTCCATTCCACAATATTCCAATCAGGGTTTCTTAACTATAGTTAACCACCTCATACTTCATATGAGGACATATTATGTTGATTTCATCTTATTGTGATTTTATGCCTTCCTACATCCTTTCAAAGGAGGAGATCCTTTTTCGCTTTACCTTGCTTCTTAATATAAAAGCAATGATCCTTTTTATGTGCAACCATATGAAATGATATTATAATATTAAACACAATCATACGTACCTTATTCTACCTTCAAGTCATTGAGTTTTCTTTCAGAAACTTCCTTGATTGAAATAATCTTCAATTACTTGATCTGCTTCATGTCATCATATCATCATATCATGGATTCCATAAGTTGGTGTTCTTGTTGAAACACTTTCTTCCTCTCTAGATTAGTGAACCCTATGATCAGGACTCCATTAGAGAATTTTGACGGTCTTGTATATCCCTATCTAGAAAATGTTTCCTTTTTGACTTGATATATGATGAGCCTTAGATGACTCCTTCCTTTCATTCAATGTCCATTGAGGTTCCCAAGAGCTATATATCCTACATGTTGTCTACCATGGATTTTGTGCTTCATGATCCCTATGGTGATTTTACGAGCTCTTGTTTCTAATGCTTCCATGATGCCATGATGCATCTTATTATCATTTTCATATCTTATAACACAAGATTTTGGAGCTTATGATAGGAGCCTTTTGTGAAGGATACTATCTTACTCATAGGAGAGATTTGTTACTTCCTCTTTCCTTGGGCCTTTTCTTCAACTTCCTCCATCCTTCAATGGTTTGGGCTTCCAAAATCTTTCTGTAGTATTAAATCTCAACTATACTTATTTTGCCTTGCTTGAGGACCAACCTTGCCCTTCCTTTTTGCACATGGTTGAGTTCTTTTAACCTTAAATTTTTTTCCACCAACTTGTCTTTCTTTATCTAGAATAGAGACCACAAGATTTTGAATGAGCTAACCTTCTTGTTCATGGAAATTTGTTACCTTTCCTATTAGCTAGAACAATGATGATTATCTTCCTTCCCGGATCTTGTACATGGGACCTTATGATGATATCCTACATCCCTTGATACCTTTTTTACTTTCGTTAAAAATAGATTCCACATGACCTTCTTCATTTCATATTTAGAGAATGATTTTATCACCTACATCACTTTGATGTATCCAATATTACTATGTGAGGGGAGCTTTCATAAGCGTCCCTTTACACAAATTCAAAGGAGGCCTATTGATGTGTTTAATGATTTCAGCTACTTAGAGGATGATGTCTATCTTCCTTCTTCATGAAACAAATCTTGAGGAACCATCATGTGAAGTTGAAATCTTCAGCTTGAATACTTTGATGAATGTTGAAACAGATGCATTGATGCTTCCTCCCTATGAGATCCTTGATGTAATGGTATGAAGCTTTCCTTCTTGCCTTCAATTTTCTTTGACTTATACATATGATTTGTACGATTAGAAAAATGTTGATGAACTTGAGATAACAATGTCTTTCTATCACGTAAGTGGATTATGGAACCTTGTAATATGAAAAATTGTGTAGAACCATAAATTCTTGATGCTTCTTACCATGATGATCATTTTATGGTATTGATATCCATTAATGAACAACTTCATTCTATATTGGGATCCCTATAGTATGACATAGAATAAGGCTATGGGAGGCATCAAAACTTTTGCCATGAACTTGAGTTCTGAGTACTTGTGATCAAAACTTCATTCTTTGACAAAATCCTTTGCTTTTGTAGAATCTTGTCATTGACTAATCCTTTAATCTTGACAAATCCTTTGCTTTGATTCCCTTCTTGAAGACTATTCCTCGTATGTATCTTTTACTACCCTTCCTTTGACATTAGCACCTTAGCTCTAAAACCACATTGAAGAATCTAGGGAAAATTTAGTTAATGTGATTCTTCTTAGCATGATATCTATTTTTGAGGTATTTTAATTCTTTTCTTATTAGGAAAATCATATCTGGATATCATTAGTATGTGTATTTATTACTTCATCAAACAGTTACACAAATACAAGAGACAAGAACACCAAATGTTGGCTTTCTGCCAGCGCTAAATCTCTCCCCCTCGAAGAGGAAAACCCGCACAAAATTCTTCTTATAGAGATTCTACTTGACGAATGCCATGATCCTTGACTTACTAGACCACTGCAAGACCAAGACACCAATCCTCTTATTAGTGTTGACATCGTCATCATCATTACTATGCCATCTAGATCATCATCATAGTTGCATCATTAAGGCCATCACTACTGCACTCTTCATTGCTGCAACATCATTACTACACCTATATGGAGGGATTTACCATCATAATGAGATCATTGTTGTTGTACCATATCTCATCCTTTACTTATATCCTTTCTACACCCTTACTAAAATCATCTTTATGCCAACGAGGTCTTTATAATGTATGAGAATTGTAGCAGGATATTGATCATGACCTTATCTTCATGATTACTGCCTCACTGAGATCATGACTCTAACTACTATTTCGAGAATGCTTAATTGTGAGATCACTGAGCTTCTTCTTATTATCATTATGCCAAGATTGTTGAGACATGACCCTTCTCCATTGACACACTGAACCTTTGTCTTTATTCAAGACTCTTGTACCTTGAACTAGGCCGCGATTGTAGGGAAATATGAGAGCCTATTATAGTAGTTGTCACTGAAATTTCAGAGGTATTGTGAGGTTATATCATCATCCGAATTTGTACATAGTATCCAAAATTATTAGATATATTCGAAGTTGCAGAGGCTTATGCAAAGTTATTTTATTTCTGCGGTGACCCGAGCGGGGTATTTATAGTGGTCACATATCCATAAATGAACCGACATACAGTGTGAAACATTGTGTATGTTTATTGAGCCAATAGGATATATATATATATATATATTATATATATATAATATAATATATAATATATAGATATAGATATATTTGAGCTCGACATGGCTGTATTCCTTATCGTTTTGATTGTTGTCTTCTTCATGGGGATTGTGCTAATATTGGAGGGTAATATAGTCACTAGGTAGACTTATATACATTACAAATATGCTCAAGAAGATCTCTTTGACACTTTGACTTTCCTACACCTATGAAATTAGCAAGAAACTCATTCTTATAATCCAAAAATAATATTTCCTTTTCTTGACAAGTATAAAGATCAAAATTACATTTGTAAGTACTGAATCTAGTTACACTTTCTTCAACACCTCTTAGTCGCATGCACAAGCCTACATGTGAGTGACTGGGGAAGAGCATAATGAAAAACAACAAACCTTAACCCAGAACCTCTGCTAACTATTTTGTCATGTTCTCTATCTCAAGTACAAGCCTCCAAACCTCTTCCATGTCCTTTGACACCTCAGGATATGGATCAAATATGTCTCCTAAGTGTCACTAGCAAATTTACCCGAGAGGCCAACCAATAAGGTTGGAAAGAGAGCTAACAAGTCCTCCACTCTCCAGCAAATACCTAGACAAGCTGCAACACCTATGAGTTAACATGTAACATATTGTACCACATCTTCATCATCACCATAAGGACAACAGACTACAACAAGTGATCTCTAGTAGTATAATCATGAAGACCTAGTTGCCAAATCAACTAATGTGCCAACTTATCATCAACCATACCAATGCTATTATATGTCAATTAATACATCACAAGGCTGACATCATAGTGATGCAAGAGCATCTAGACCCAACCAGCAATGTGATGGAATGGTCACATGTTGTGGCCTGACAGGGTGAATTTCATTACTGTGCGTTAAAATCCAGTTTAGTGAGGAGGTCGATTTCACAAATAATTAGTTATTACTGTAATAAGTGTGTCTATCTTATTGTCAAGATTTGTTATAATAGGTGTGTGTCAGCGCCAATAAATAGGAGAGTTTATTTGTTAGAATTTTAAAAATTATAAGATTATGTATCGATTTGTTAGAGAGTTAAGGAGAGAAAGTTGTAATAAACGAAGAGATTTTGCTTCGTGAGAGTTCAGTTTTTGATAGTGAGTGTGAGTTTTGGTGTGGAGCGAAAGCTCATTTTAGAGGAGACTATGTAAGTTAAATTATATACAGATTTCATTCTTATGTTATAGAGGCGATTGTGAGACTCTATTCTTTTGTGTATTGTGCATAAAATAAATATCGTGTGTCTTTTTATATGATGCGTCATGAAATTTGAATACCGATTTGGTGTGAAATTTGATAAATTAATGGAGGACTGGTTTTGTGTGAAAAGGTGGTTAGTTTTCGTTGTGCAAGTGAAGCAAAATCCAAGCTCTGTTTAGTTTTTGAGTATTATGAGACGCCATTACATTCTGTGCTAGTCGAATGACAAATCATGAGAATTTGAATATTGTTTGCCTGTATAATCAATTGAAATGGTGTGCAGCCTATGTTTATTGAAAGAACTTCAGTGGTAGTGTAAATCAGATAGTAGTTTAAGGCTTTCAACACAGAAATTTGTTTAAATTAACTTCACAGCACCTTGAACAGATTGGAATTAATACATATGTTGGCTTTGAAATTTGCATCAGCTCGGCGAATTCACATCAGCGATGTGGAGTCGAGGAACAGTTAAGTGATGTTAAATTCTAGAAGTCTCTGATTCCGATTTGGATCAGACCGGAAGTTTGGCGCTGGAAATGAAAACACCATGCAAAAGATCTGATTGTTCATCTCCGATAAATCGAATAAGAGAAACTGAATTGTCAAGAGTCGTGGCATTAAATTAGGTGATTGTCCATTGTGAATGAATCACATCGAATTTCATTACAGTGTCAACATGTTTGAATAGGTGGCGTGCAATAGATGCATGTTTTATATCGGATCGACCAGATTTGGAGTAGTTGTGGGAGGAACGGTAATTGGGGCATGATGGGTGTACTAAAATCGCGTCAGAAGCATTTTGAATAGATATATATATACCTATTATATAACTGAGATTCTGGATCACTGAATTGATATACCAGTGGATGAATAGAGCTTGGAGCACGTAGAACAGTAGTTGATATTATAACAGTGTATGTCAGAGTTGGAATGTTTTAATCCAGCGGAAGGTTAGTCATGGAATCGGATCTGGAGATTTAAATGCGTTGGCAACTTTAGGATCGATGAGATCTACATTTCCTTGAAGGGTAGAAGCAAGTGTCACAGCTTGAGATTGCTGGATATAAGCTTTGCCAAAAGGACTCTCTCTATTTGAAAAAATTCATATAGTTGTTTAAATCGACATCTGAATGTCGATCTATAATCTGAAGGCTGAGAAAGATTGGTTTTTGAAGGTTGATTTTTGTATAGGAAAATCGTGGGGAATTTAGACTCTACAGAAGAGTCCTAAGTTGAATTGTGAACGAAATCCAATTGAGAATTGAATCCATCAGAATCTGGTTGAGCACTATCAGTACAAAGTGACTACTGTGGTGCGAATGCCTGTTAAATTGGGCACATTGAAGAGAAGGGTGAAAACAGATCCATGGTTTTTATGGGAACATTGGAATGATGATTTGGTTTTACTTCAATGAAATGTAAAGTGTTGAGCTATAGTGCTCAATGCAGAGTTGAAGGTTAATGGTATGAAGATTGTGAGTTTTATTATTTGAAAAGCGTCCACATTCAAATGTTAAATATTGAAATTTCCAGCAACTAGAAGTTTTATTTAGACAGTTTTACAGATATTCATTTTCTCAGTGGAGGACAGTGCGATTCTGGGTATGCAGGTTTGGTTCTGCATAAATTTTTGTATCAAAGATTGGCTCTGTTGAAATTGAATAAGTTTGTTTTCCTGAATGAAGTTTAGTACCAAATTACAGGGACGGCATAAGAAAGAGTGAAGACTGCAGCCATATAAATCAAGAGAAGTTGTGAGAGAAGAACCAGATGCGTTGTTAAAAGCAGAAGTGGTAGTGAACCTGTAGATCCAACAAGAGATTGGACAGAGAGGACAATTGAGGTGTTCTCGAAAGATTGCAGAGAAGATTCCAGAGAGGGAGTGTGCTTTCCAAAAGACTGAGTGAGGAGAGCTTAGTGAGGTAAGATTACAGTAAGGAGGAATTACTGTTGCAGAGGCGCGAGGAGCTCATGGAAAGAGAAGAGCAGAAAATGACTATAGACAGTCATAGCAGAAGTTGACAAAGAAGCCACAGCAGAAGGGAAGATGCCAAAGAAAATGGCATGAGGATGAGTCAAGAAGAGTTTGACCGAGAGAAAGTTGAGATAGATTTCCATATTGGAATATTGATGAAGATGCTGCAGAAAAGTGTTTGGACCATGAGGTAAAGAGTAAAGTGGCCAAGGCTATGAGAAAGGAGAAATCAACAAGAGAATTCAGAGATAGTAGAAGAATTGAGAGAGATTGACCAGATATTGAGTGCTCAAGAGGAGTCAGAGAAACTCAGAAAAGCAAAGGTAGAATTGGAAGTTTCCATTTGCAGACCAGAACAAGGTGAAATGTTGGGGGAAGAGGATAATGAGAGGTCAGCTGAAGATCTCATGGACTACTGGCAGAGTTCAGAACAATTCGAAGATATGTTGACAAAGGAAGCAGATGAGGCAATGAAGCCTTGTGATTTTGATTCTTACAGTTTGTGTATGTTTGCAGGATATGCAGAGGATGATGGACAATCGATTGAAATTGTCACAACCAAGAATGAAGATTTTGAGGTAAAGTATGATGAAGAATCCTTTTTAGAGGAAGAAGGTGTTGATCATTTGCAACAGAAGGAGTTCATAGATGAAATGCTATTTGGTGTGAAACAGTCAGATGAGGTTGATATAGACCAGCAGTCTGAAAAAAATTCCATAGTGGGACTACAATAAGGTAAACCAATGAATTTGTTTAATGGAATTGATGAAAGATGTTTGCAATATGATAATGTGGAAAACAGGTCAACTCAGAAGGATTGCCAAGAAAAGAATGAAGCTGAGGATGGAAATTGTGATGATATAATGGAGAGATTTCATAAGGAGATAGAATTATTGGAGAGACTATTCAAGGAATCTGATGGAGGAAAAGGTGTCAAAAACAACATTAATAAATATGATGCTGAAATCAGAGAAATCGAGCAGCGATTATTTGAAGGTGAGATGAAAGATCAGGAGCGACAAGGAAGTTATGTCTTTAGAGGGATGAGGGAGGCAGAAGTATTAATTCAGCAAGATGAATATAAGTAACCAAAAATTTGGAATGAATGATCAGCTAAATGAGACTGAATTTGAGGAAGGCATCAAATTGCAGAAGTATAGAAGCTGGCAGCAGAATGAAGAACCAGAAATTGGTCTGGTAGTACAAAGAAAGATAAGTGAAGACCAAAAATACAGATGGAGATTGAAGAAAAGGGTGAAGTGGAAGCTATTGCAACAGAGGCGGAGTAGCAAGCTGATGAATGAGTTCAGGGAACTTGAACAAATTTATATTAATTTGTTGAAGAAGGAAAGACTCAGAGAAATGGGGTCACAGCAAGAAGGATCCACTGAAAGCCAAAAGATCTATGATAGAGGATTGGTGCTTGAACCATCAAAAGAAAACGGAAGGTATTGTATTTTGAAAACTAAAGGTTGTTGTGTGTTTGCAGGTCATATTGACTTGAGGAAAGACAAACAGTTATTGAAGATTGTTGAAGAAATGACTACTCATAGTCATATGCAGAATGAGGAGAATGGCAAAAGAATTTTTGAATTCAAAGGATACACTGAGTCATTGAAGATCATTGATCTTGAAGAAAGCCAGAGTAATAAGGATTAAAGACAAATATTGTAGATTGTGCATAACTTTTGAGAGAACTTCCAGATGAGATGGAAGATTTGTATAAGTCGAATCTTTTGATGAGGAAGCTAGGTAAAGAATTTGTGTTTATTAAGTTGATTAATTTTGATGAATATTTACATCCAGGAAAAGGGAAATGTGAAGTCAATCTGAACCAAGAAGAACAGATCAGGTTAATGGAAGGTGTGCTAATATTTGAAGCAAGGAATGATGAAGTCATGAATGAAAAACCACAAGAAGAACCTGGAAAAAGACATTTGTACATTTCATAAATGTATATGGAAGATTATTGGCATAGATATTATGATGTTCTAATTCAAAAACACAATCAATTGCAGTAGAATAGTATTCAGCACATGGGAAGTGAAATGGACAATGAATTGGATGAGTTGTGGAAACTCACACTACAACATTCCAGTGAAACAGATGCAGGACAAAAGAAGAAGGGAAGATTGACTGGAAGAAATGGTACAGGTGAAGGGAATGGAAAATTGCAAATTAGAGTGGGCAAAGAAGCAGCGAAATATGTGAAAAGGACAACGGTAGATAATGAGGCATTGCAGCACAAAGGCGGAAAACTTGAGGAACAAACAACAATAGCAGTAATCAAAGATAGACTATCAAACCAAGTGTAGGATCCAAGAGGACACAGGCATGAAGTACATGATCACGAGATCATGGTTAATTTAAACTTTGGGAGTCTGATGCAAGAGCATCTAGACCCAACCAATAATGTGATGGAATGGTCACATGTTGTGGCCTCACAGGGTGAATTTCATTACTATGTGTTAAAATCCAGTTTACTGAGGAGGTCGATTTCACAAATAATTAGTTATTATTGTAATAAGTGTGTCTATCTTATTGGTAAGATTTGTTATAACAGGTGTGTGTGAGCGCCAATAAATAGGAGAGTTTATTTTTTAGAATTTTAAAAATTAGAAGATTATGTCTCGATTTGTTAGAGAGTTAAGGAGAGAAAGTAGTAATAAACGGAGAGATTTTTCTTCGTGAGAGTTAAGTTTTTGATAGTGAGTGTGAGTTTTGGTGTGGAGTGAAAGCTCATTTTAGAGGAGACAATGTAGGTTAAATTATATACAAAGTTCATTCTTATGTTATAGAGGCGATTGCGAGACTCTGTTCTTTTATGTATTGTGCATAAAATAAATATCGTGTGTCTTTTTATATGATGCGTCGTGAAATTTGAATACCGATTTGGTGTGAAATTTGATAAATTAATGGAGGGCTGGTTTTGTATGAAAGGATGGTTAGTTTTCGTTGTGCAAGTGAAGCAAAAGCCAAGCTCTGTTTATTTTTTTACTATTATGAGACGCCATTACATTCTGTGCAAATCGAATGATAAATCGTTAGAATTTGAATATTGTTTGCCTATATAATCAATTGAAATGGTGTGCGGCCTATGTTTATTGAAATAACTTCACTGGTAGTGTAAATCGGATAGTAGTTTAAGGCTTTCAACACAAAAAAATTGTTTAAGTTAACTGCGCAGCACCTTGAACAGACTGGAATTAATACATATGTTGGCTTTGAAATTTGCATCGGCTCGACGAATTCGCATCAGCGATGTGGAGTTGAGGAACAGTTAAGTGATGTTAAATTCTGGAAATCTCCGATTTCGATTTGGATCAGACCGGAAGTTTGGCACTAGAAATGAAAACACCTTGCAAAAGATCTGATTGTTCATCTCCGATAAATCAGATTGGACCAACTGAATTGTTGAGAGTCGTGGCATTAAATTAGGTGATTGTCCATTGTGAATTAATCGCATTGGATTTAATTACAGTGTCAACAGGTTTGAATAGGTGGCATGCAATATATGCGTGTTTTATATCGGATCGATCAGACTTGGAGTAGCTGTGGGAGGAATGGTAATTGGAGCGGGATGGGTGTACTAAAATCGCATCAGAAGCATTTTGAATTATAATATATATATATATATATATATATATATATATTATATATTATAGTATATATATAGTACCTATTATAATAGTGAGATTCAGGAGCGCAGATATGATTAACCAGGGATGAATAGAGCCTTGGAGCGCGTAGAAAATAGTTGATATTATAGTAGTGTATGTCAGAGTTGTAATGTTTTAATTCAGCGGAAGGTTAGTCATCGAATCAGATTTGGAGATTTAAATGCGTTGGAAACTTTAGGATCAATGAGATCTGCGTTTCCTTGAAGGGTAGAAGCAAGTGTCACGGCTTGAGATTGCTCGATATAAGCTTTGCAAAAAGGACTCTGTCTATTTGAAAAAATTCATATAGTTCTTTAAATCGGTATCTGAATGTCGATCTATAATCTGAAGGCTGAGAAAGATTGGTTTTTGAAGGTTGATTTTTGTATAGGAAAATCGTGGGTAATTTAGACTCTACAGAAGAGTCCTAAGTTTAATTGTGAATGGAATTCGATTGAGAATTAAATCCATCAGAAACTGGTTGAGCGCTCTCAATACAAAGTGAGTACTGTGGTGCGAATGCATGTTGAATTGGGCACATTGAAGAGAAGGACGAAAGCAGATCCTTGGTTTTTATGGGAACATTGGAATGATGATTTGGTTTGACTTCAATGAAATGTAAAGTGTTGAGCTGTAGCACTCAATGTAGAGTTGAAGCTTAATGGTATGAATATTGTGAGTTTTATTATTTGAAAAGCTTCCGCATTCAAATGTTAAATATTGAAATTGCCAGCAACTAGAAGTTTTATTTGAATAGTTTTACAGATATTCATTTTCTCAGTGGAGGACAGTGCGATTCTGGGTATGCAAGTTTGGTTCTGTGTCACATAAGGTTGACATCAATGCCAACACAATCATCCCAATTCCAACACAACCAGCTACAATCATGCTACAAGGAATGGCATCAACACATGATCTAGACACATAGGGTTTACATTAATGCCAACATGAGCTATTTGTCATCATGAACCAATGGTAACATCAATTAGCTAGATCTATGCACACCATAATGCCAATAGATATAAAATTATATCCAAGGCACAACAAACTCAATCAAGCTTAGAAAATCTATAAGTATATGTTGGAAATGTATCTCCAATATATAAGAGACCTCAAGCTCCTCATGTAACATTAAACTTAATGGAATTCATGTCATAGAAAGTCAATTTTTCTTTTAAAAAAAATTCTCTTGTGATGTTAATCATCTTACTTTAATTTTTTTGACCATAACATATACATATACCCCCTTCCCCGCAACGAGATTCAAAAATTTTGAAGGCATACAAAAATAGGTATTACCCACTAGTGGTCAATAAGGGGGGACTATTTCACTCCTATCAAATGCCTTTGGGTTGTGGGTGGTTAACCTATTTCCTTACATTTAAGACAAGCTCTTAGTAGAGTAGAAACCACACAATTCTATACAAATTTATTTTTCCTACAAATTCACTATTATATGAGAGAAATTAAAAATAAATTAAAATGAAAATTTATTTATACGTAAAATATTTGAAATTAAGATAGATTTACACCTTTCCATGGGCAACTAACATTCAATAAACTATTGAAAAATGAGGAAGCTTAGAAAATTCTACTAACCATTTTTTGATTTGTTTTTTTTTTTACTAATCTACCCATATTTTTAGTGATAATAAAAATTAATATGTATTTACACCTATGCATGTGTAACTAAAATCAAATAAACTATTGAAAGATGAGGAAGCTTTGTGAATTCTACTAGGAAGCATAGTTTTTTATTTTTTTTATCTACCCGTGTTGTTAGTGATGATAAGAAATAAGTTAAAAATAACACATAAGAGCATGAAATAGTTCTCTCTCTCTCTCTCTCTCTCTCTCTATATATATATATATATATATATATATATATATATATGAATTTTGTTGCATAAACTTTCTTCAATTTCCTCTTCTCCACCAATAATAATCATTCTCATGTATGAGTGTCAAGGTCGATCAATTATTGTAATAAGAAACCAAAGAAACCATTCTTCATTGTCTTTTATCAACACATTATTTAAATGGTGAATGGTAGTATTTCAAATACATACGGTGCAAGTGTGCATTAAGACACATGCAAATGTAGATCCATCCTAAACCAATAAATTTAAAGCATTGCAGGATTTGCATTATGATTTTGGTTTGATCCATCTTAGTGTTTAATTGATATGGAATTAAGATACATATAATATAGTAGTAAAAAATCAAGTATTATTCTTGAGAATTTTAAAGTGAGAACCTTTTAGAATTACATGTTCATAAGGTTCAAGTGATATATTTGTGTGTGTGTGTGTGTGTGCAAAATGAAAAAATAGAAAATAGATAAGACATTGCAGAGCTAGGAATAATGTATTTATAAATAACTTTGCATTGTAAATTTGGAAGATATGGTGAATGTGACCTTGTTTTTCTACCTGTAAGAGAAATGAGGATAATGAGAGATTATTAGATCTAAGAGGAAAGGAGAAACTTCTAGTGATCTTACACATATTTCAAATGGACAGGTGTTTTGGGTTGAATAGGTAAATGATAGAAATATTTTAGGATTATAAGTACTAATTGAAGATTGTTATATAAGGGCTATATAAAAATCCAAAATATTAGTCATGATATCAAGAGCCTTCAATTCAACATGCTTGGCAATCATTCTAGAAGAAACAACTCTAAATAATGTGACGATTTCAAGCTAATATCTCCATGTAATTTCATCTATGCAATAATTTCCAAAACTACATCATTAAGAATTAAAACATTTCTTTCATAGTGTATATCTCCTGAACAATTTGGGTTTTTCCTAGGATGCCAATTCCATGATGTAATTTGACTAATGCAAAATAGTATCTCTCCAAATCAAATGACAAGGAAAAATAATTATGCCTCAAGTTATTGAATCTTATTCATATTGGGATTTTACTATTCACATGGTAAAATAGATTGTGAATTAACTTTTTCTGTCTCATTGACCATGTTGATTTATTTTTCATCCTCTCCCCTTTCTAGACCCACTAGAGGCTTGAGGATAGGAAAAGACCAAACTATCCCTTAGCACCCATACTCCTCCTAAACATACATAATAAAAGGTCTCAGTAGAGTTGTATCTAAAAGGAAACAAAAGCATTCAAATGGGAATAATTATATGTTAATCATTCTTCATTAATGATGTTCAACTCCTTGAAGGTGGGTTAGGAAAGAGATGCCAAATTTCTTAAGGAAGTTCTAAAGATTTATTGTAATAGTAGAGATATATTATTGAATTAAAAAAAATATTTTATATGTTTTTCTTATGGGAAGAGACATATCTTAGAATTTTCTTCTACACTTTCCCTATGAGTTGATTAATTTTTTTGATAAATTCAAATATTTAGGAATATCTATATAACTTGAAATATTATCGGAAAATAATTGAAAATAATTACAACAAATTTAGAGAAGAAAACGTGTATTTTTGGTCAAACTCATATTAGTTTGAGTTTGACTAAAAAAAATTGCAAAGTTTACCTAGCTAAACATTACACATTAAAATCTATTATTTTGAAAAAATAATTTCATTTATTTATCTATAATTTAATTGGATATTAAATTTAGCATGTTATTTTTATTTGCCTCATTTACTATTACAATAATGATGATACAGTAATAATAATTCATAAAATATTATTCTATCACCTCGGTGATAATGGTTGGTTCTTAAAAAATCTATATACTTCACCGTAAGCATTAGAATGTGTCGTCTTTAATGCCTTTGTACAACACCCAACCATTGTCCAAATGCCGAGAAGAGTAGAGAAACATATTTTTCAATACATAAATTTAGGTGGCAATTAGGCTAGATATTTCCCTGTTCCTTAAAGTTTGGGGTACTGTGAATTAAAATATACGATGACAAATGTGCATTTCTACCCTGAACATTACAAGCCTTTCTAAGGTCTGAGGATCAAGCGTCATGAACTACCAATAAAATCTAAATAGATCTACTTAATTTCTGGCTAGTCCTTTTCATCCCACTGAAAAGTCTTTATCATTCTTTCAATCGACAAAAACGGCGAGATGTTTCCTTTCATGTTTATTAACATGAAATTTTATCTAGGCTAAATGTTTTAACTTTATAAAAGTCTTGGGCATTGTTGGAGCAAACAATGCACAGCGGAAATTTAAAAGGCATACACAGCACATAAAATCATAAAATAACACATGGATTTAGTGTGGTTCACCCAACCAATCTAGGCTACATCCACCAAAACAGAGGCATCGGCAATCTTATTATTCAACAGGAGATTACAACAATTTATTTCCGCACACACTCTCTATCTCTAAATAACCTGTACGGGCCTATATTTGTATAGCTAGGAGTATAAAACTGAATCATAAATTCTCTCACAACAAATATAGGATGCATTAACTCCTCCTCAACAAAGATGGAGCTAATATAGCAACAAATCCTATTGTTGTCACCTACATGATATTTTTGCCCAATTTAATAAAACCGAAAATCTCAACAATCTCCACCTTGACAAAAATTAGCCTGATACCCTGTTTCTTTATTATTTTTATCTTTTCTGCAAGCCAAAGAGAAGCCAGACACCAACGTAGCTTATCTAACAAAACTGGTTTCGTGAACATGTCTGCACAGTTCTCCTTCGTATGCATTTTTTCAAGAGAGACTCCCCTTTTAGTGATAACCTGGCTTACAAAATGATAATTTATTGGTATATCCTTTGATTTACTATGATAGGCCAGATTCTTAGCCAAATGAATTGCACTTCGACTATCACAAGATAACTTGATGTTGTCGTGTAACCTACCAAACTCACCAAACAAACCCAACCAAATCACTTCTTTGCAAGCATGAGAAGCAGCTATGTATTCTGCTTCAGTAGTGGATAAAGCAACATTGTTCTGTTGCTTTGGAATCCAACTAATAGCTCCACCTGAAAGAGTAAATACATACCCTAATGTTGACGTTCTATTATCCAAATCACTTGCAAAATCGGAATCAACATATTCGCAAACAAATTCACTACTCCTGTTATAAGTGATACAATAATCACTTGTGCCTCTCAAATACCGAAGCACCCATTTCACTGCTGACCAGTGTTATTTACCTGGATTTACCATATACCTGCTGAAAACCCCAACTGAATGTGAAATATCTGGTCGAGTACAAACCATTTCATACATCAAACAACCTACTACATTGGCATATGGAATTCGAGACATATATTCCTTTTCTTCATTTGTATTAGGACATAAACTAGAATAACGCTTAAAATGGGAAGCTAAAGGGTCTGACACTGGCTTCACATTTCTCATACCAAACCTCAAGAGTATTTTCTCAATATACTTCTATTGTGATAGCCACAACTTACCATTGCTCCTGTCTCTGAAAATCTCTATGCTCAAAATTTTTCTTGCTGCTCCTAGATCTTTCATATCAAATGTCCTTGCCATCTGACCCTTTAACCTATTGATCTCTATTATGCTTTTGCTTGCTAAAAGCATATCATCAACATACAACACTAAGATAATGAACATGCCATTACTTAATTGCTTAAAGTAAACACAATGATCATATTCACTTCTTATATAATTTTGACTCATCATGAAAGAATCAAATTTCTTGTACCATTGTCGGGGCGACTTCTTCATACCATACAATGATTTCTTGAGCCTGCAGACAAATTTCTTGTTGCGATTTTGAACAAACCCTTCTGGTTGTTCCATGTAAATTTCCTCATCCAAATCTCCATGTAAAAATGCAGTTTTAACATCTAGTTGCTATAATTCTAAATCAAGTAAAGCGACTAATGCTAATACAATTTGAATTGAAACTATTTTTACAACTGGTGAAAATATCTTATGAAAGTCAATGCCTGCTTTCTAAGAAAAACCTTTTGTGACCAGCCTTGATTTGTACCTGTCTTCTGGATCATCAACACCCATTTTCAATTTGAAAACCCATTTACATCCCATAGTTTTCCTGTCTTTAGGAAGTTCTACCAGATCCCATGTGCCATTCTTCTCTAATGCCATCATCTTGTCCTTCATAGCTGCTTTCTACTTTTCACTTTTAGAACCTTCTACAGCTTCCTGATAGTACAAAGGTTCATCATCTTTAGCGGTAAAAGCAACTGAAGTAAGATAATAATCATACCTTTTAGGAGGACGTTTCATTCTTGTAGACCTCCTTAAAGATGTTTCTAGTCGTTCCACAATTGGCTGATTATTATCTGTAGTAACCTCTTCATGGTCAGCATCTGAGAAATGTTCATGATCTACATCTGAAACTTGTTCATGATCTGTATCTAAAACTTGTTGATGACTTGCATCTGAGCCATGTTCATCTTGACTATCATCAGAACTGGTTTCAAACTGAATGTGTTGAAACTTAGATACATTATCATGTTTCAATTTATTGTCTACATCTAAATGTGCAAGAGAGGATTCATTAAATTTAGCATATCTATTGATGATGATCTTGTGAGTAGTAGGATCCCACAAACTGTATCCCTTTGTTCCATCACCATATCCAACAAAGATATATCTATTTGATTTAGGATCTAATTTAGAACACTGATGTTTCGGCACTAGAGCATATGCATCACAACCAAAAATTATTAGTTTTGAATAATCACAAGGATGACCTTTCCATACCTCTTGAGGAATTTTGCATCCTATCGCCGTTGATGGTGATCGATTTATCACATAACAAGCTGTAGCCACTGCTTCTATCCACAATTCCTTCTACAAATTGGCGTTACTCAACATACTCCTTGCTCTCTCTAAAAGAGCACTATTCATACGTTTAGCAACTCCATTTTGCTGAGGAGTATATACAATGGTATTCTGTTTTTCAATCCCTGCGTCCTTGCAATAATTGTGAAATTCCTTTGAAGTAAACTCACCACCATTGTCAGTTCTTAAACATTTTATGGTTCTTCCAGTGATGTTTTCTACTAATGCTCTAAACTGTTTGAAAACTGTAAATACATCAGACTTCCTTCTTAACATGTAGACCCACACTTTTCTAGAGTAATCATCAATAAAATATACAAAATATGACGAGCCTCCAGATGAGGTTGTAGGGGATGGACCCCAAACATCATAATGGTATAATCAAGGATTCCCTTACTAGTATGTTTGCCAGTTTTAAACTTCTGCTTGCTTGTTTCCCAAACAGTCTAACTTAACAGAATTTAGATTAGGAAGTAACTTACGATCAGATAAAATCTTTAAACCTCTTTCGCTCATATGGCCCAACCTTTGATGCCATAAACGAATAGAACTACTGTCTTTTTCAGACATCGTGGAAACATGATCTGACTCTGCTCTTCCTTCTAACTGAAAAAGATTTCCAACCTTCTTTGCTTTCATTACTAGTAAAATTCCTTTATAAAATTTCATTACTCCACCTTGAATAATAGTTTTATATCCATTAGTCTCTAGTGCTCCTAGTGAAATGAGATTTTTCCTTAATTCAGGTACATGTCTTACATTAGTTAAAATTTTAGTTGTCCCATCAAACATTTGCAGCTGGATGCTTCCAATTCCCACAATATTACATGTGACATCATTTCTCATGTAAACGACTCCATCATTGATTGATTTATAAGTCTTAAACCATTCTCTATGAATGCACATGTTATTTGATGCACCAGAATCTAACAGCCAATGTTGATCATGATTAGACAAATTAACTGATAACACTTCATCACTCATACCTGAACCAGATGCCGAACTTGTATCTGTCGTGTTTACTTCTTTCTTCTCTGTCAAAGAGTCTTGTTTAGAAGTTTGTTGTCTCTTCCAACAATCCTTCTTCAAATGTCCCGATTTGCCACAAAACCAACACTTTACCTTACTCTTCTTCCCTTTCAATTTTGAACACAAGTCGTTGTGCCTACTAAAGCTTCTTTCTTTAGAACGACCTCTGACCATCATTGCTTCTAATGTAGAGGTTCCTACATTTGACCTTTTCCTTGTTTCTTCAGATAATAAAGATACAACTGCATCATCAAACTCAAGGGTTTCTGGTGAACTAAGACTTATAGAAGTAACAAAATGATCCCATGACTCGGGCAACGAGCATAATAAAGTTATAGCTTTATCCTCTGATTCAAATTTTAGTTCTATACTTTCTAATTGCACGAGGAGAGTATTAAAGGTATTCAAATGATCAGTAATAGATGTACCTTCTTTCATTCGCAAACTGTAAAACTGTCGCTTCAGAAGAATCCTATTGGTTAAAGATTTTGTCATGTACATCTTCTCAAGCTTTTTCCACAAACCAGCAACAGTTTTCTCTGACACGATGTTAAACAAAACAACATCCTCCAAACACAGTCGAATATCGCTCAATGCTCTTTCATCCAATTCTCTCCACTCATCATCTGTCATGTTGTAAGTCTATTTGAATTTTCCCAACAACGCCTTCGCCACGCCTTGTTGCACAACCAGATCATACATCTTCACTTTCCAGATCTCGAAGTTGTTTTTGCCATTGAACTTCTCGATCTCAAAAGGAGCACTTTGAGTTTTTTCCATGTTGTAACAAACAAACAATCTCCAATTCCAAATTTTTAATAAATAAAATTAATATTTAACAAAAAATTCCTTTGCCTTATACTATGTTGCCTTTACCTTAGCTTACAAACCCTCTGTTGTACAAACTGCAGATTACAAATAAAAAACAAATAAAAAATTGCAGTTTTACCAAAGCGATCCTTACTTGGCGTGCTGAAAGGGACTTGGCGCTTGTTCAATAGCAAACGATCTGCGCTAGAAGAAAAATCGGTATAACTGACAAAATTGGCGCGCTTAAACCCATCGATTCCATGCCAATCGGGATACTGGCACTCTGGCGCGAGTATCACTTTCGGATCCGCGCCAATTGGCGCATCTGTTCCAAAATAAAATGCGCCAACCCGTTCACTGTCAAAATTGGCGTGCCTATTTCAACCGAAACCGCGCCAACGCTAAAGCTCCACCTTCCGCAGCTCACTCACATGTACCAACTCCACAACATGCTCGGATACCAATTGTTGGAGCAAAAAATGTGTAGCGGAAATTTAAAAGGCATACACAACACATAAAATCATAAAATAACACAAGGATTTAACGTGGTTCACCCAACCAATCTGGGCTACATCCACCAAAACAGAGACATCAGCAATCTTATTATTCAACAGGAGATTACAACAATTTATTTCCTCACACACTCTCTATCTCTAAATATCCTATACGGGCCTATATTTGTATAGCTAGGAATATAAAACTGAATCATAAATTCTCTCACGACAAATATAGGATGCATTAACTCCAACTCAACAAAAATGGAGCTAATATAGCAACAAATCCTATTGTTGTCACCTAGATGAGATTTTTGCCAATTTAATAAAACCGAAAATCTCAACAGGCATAAATCATATTGATGATTTTTTTGATTCATAATATATATTTTTTTTAATAATATTATTTATTAAGAATAATATTATTTTATATTATTTATAAACAATATTGCTATGTTAGAGTATTCTTATATGATTTAGAAATATTTACGTTAAACTATATGTAATATATTGATTTAATGGCACTAAACACCTTTGTTGTGAATTTTATTTGTTCAAATATGAATTCATCCACTCCCATAAATGGATTATGATCTAAAAATATTTTTATTAGTTATTTTATTGTCTTCTTCATATGTCAGAAAACATGTGAATAACCCAAAACCCAGAGCATTTGGCATGAGTGAAAGTTCACCCCTTTAAAAACTACCAACGAAGTATTTTAGATGGTCCAATATTGTCAACATGCACATAATGATTATGCACATATTTTCTCACATATTAAAAATAGTAGTTCTATGGTAATGTTTGCAACTATTTCAATCTATTTTAGCTATATTTAAAGAGAGTTTTCTTTAGTGCTGCTTTTTGGACTTTGGAATCCATCAGAAAAATTTGAGGTGAAATCTTAATTTGTGTTATTTAAACTGATTTTCTGATGTATATATGGATTCAGAACACCCATTGTGCAGTGGTTACCCATCAAACTTGTGATTTCAATAAATTCCTGCGGGATTTTAGAGAAATTAGAGTGGAAAAACCCACCGGAAAAATTTCCAAAAAATCACACTAAAAACAACTTATATTTATACTAAACGAAAGTTATTAGCTACCAAATAACCCTTATTAATAATTATTAAAAACAAACTCTATATAAACATATTATAAATTATATTTATAAATCTATTTTAAAAAGGTTTTGAAGATGGAGTCTCAAATTTTTATGGCCATGAGGCAAAGAAAATGATGATATCTCCTTGTCAAATGGCAAGGAATAACAAGTCCAAAAGATTACAAGAGGTTGGGGTTTACAAATGATATTCATTATTGATAAACCTATTGTATCCCTGTGGATACTGATTTCAAAGGATAGATTTTGGGTTCTGGAATAAAATCTTTGTTAATAAATTGAGCCAAACTCATTGAATATGGGATCCAAATCGGCAAATAATACCATCATTATATGGGACACTGGTGTAAGCTTTTAAATGCATTCAAATCCATATATATTACCTTCATTATATTGGAGACAATGGTGTAATTTTTCTCTTAATAAAGAACCATGAAGGGAATGATGATGCTGTAAGAATGAAGAAAAATCCCTCGGTCGGTAGTGGCAATGAATTTAAGCATTCAAAAGTAATGATAATATTTTTTTCGTAGAGAATGATTTTTTATAAAACCACAAAATTCTTCCTCCCTTTGAAACTACTTTCATATGCCACTAAGGTTAGACTGGGCATGTATAATTGAGTATGTAACTGGAAAATAATAAAATACAATATGTCCACACCGTGAATGCAAACTATAAAAGGAAGGTGTATTGTGGGAAATCAAATGTGGTCGAACCCATCTAAGAAAGTGAAGAATTCTCCTATCTTTCTTCCTCTTATTATTATGGAGTTAGTATACACACTATGAGATCGTATAGGGCCTTCTTGTACTCTCTAGTGAACTATGGAATAATGAATTACTATAATATGAGTGGAACCTTTTCCTTTGGGTTATTTTAGTGGATGGCTAATTTTTAAGGTTTTCTCTCTGGAAAAGTTTATGTTATATTTCATTTTTTTTCAAAAATAAATCATCTCAAGTTTATAAATTTATTTATTTATTGGAAAATATATAAAATTTTATAGTTAGAATTTTAAGAATCAGTAAGGTTATCCAATATTTTTATCACACACACTCATAAAAATGTTTAAGAAAAGTCATGTAGGTTTAAAGATAAGAGTTTTCAATTTGAATTTTAAATATTTGGTTGAAAGTTTATACATGGCTATTTTTACATGTGTAAGTAATGAGAGTTATCATGTCACGTATTTGATATTGTGGTGATCAAAGCATTTTTTTGAACTTGGAAAGTGGAGTTTTGAATTTTCCAAAATAACTTTGAAAACCAACACATTAATAACTATATATATGTAATTAATAATAATTACCAAAATGTTTCTAAATTAATGAATCTATTTATGCATTTAAAAACACTTTTAAATAACAACAAAAACATGATTTCATTATATATTGCAGAGTTAGATTACAACAAAAAAACAAAAATTTAGAAGAGTTACACTAAAATTTATAAGTCATATCCTAACTCTTGACATTTTGGCTCTTTCCTAAACATATTTTCTAGTCAAAGTTTGATGAAATTCAACAAGGATATGTTGGAATCACAAGTTTGAGCTGGAGAATATGCCTAATATGACTACTTTGGGGCTTTTTAGGGTGTTGAATCTTTTTATGCATTTTAAATGCTCTTTAAACAAAAAAAATGGCAATTTTGTCATAAATTGTATCACCAAATTCAAATGAAAAAATCCAAAAATGTGTAAAATTTAAATTTCTCCATTCCATAAGTCTTAGTCTACCTCTTCTACCTTTCAGTTCTTTTCAAGAAAATTTTCTAGTCAATTTTCCTTGAAAGCAAGTGTGGATATATTGGAATCACAAGTGAGATCTATGGAATCTACATAATATGGGTATGCCAAGAGCTCTTAAGGGCACCGAATCGATTTATGCATTTAAAAATTTATTTTAAACAACAAAAAACAATTATTTCACCATAAATTGTATTATAAAATTATGGAAAAAATGTTAAAACATAGAAGAGTTAGACTACTCTATCTCAAAAGATGTAGTCTAACTCTCCAACATTTTCCCTCTTTTTAGGATATACTTTTGAGTTAATGTTTCTTGAAATATCGGCAATGTTTTTTGGAATCATAAATTTGAGTTTGAAAATGTACATAACTTTGAACAGATTGTGGTTCCTTCAAGGGGTGAATCCATTTATGCATTTAAAACAACATTATAAACAACAGCAAAGGTGTTCTTCCATAAATTTTATCATCCAATTACAATGAAAAAAACCAAAACTTGGAAGAGTTACACTCATCCATTTCATAAGCCAGAACATAACTCTTCTATGTTTTTACATTTTTCCGAGCAAGTTTTGAATCAATTTTCCCTAAAATGTAATAGGGATATTTTCTCCTAAAATGTAATAGGGATATGTTTTCCTAAAATGTGATAGGAATATGTTGAAATTATAGGTTTTAGCTATGAAAAGTACATAATTTGGGTACTTCGGTGTTTTTTCAAGGCATTAAATTTATTTATGCATTTTAAACAACAAAGAAACCATTATTTTTTCCATAAATTTTATCACCAGATTTTGGTGAAAAAAGATGAAATATAGAAAAGTTGGAATGATCCACTTCATAAGCCATATCCACTCTTTTACATTTTAACTCTTTTTTGGGCATATTTTCTAGTCATTTTTTCACCAAATCAAGCATGGATTTGTTGGAATCGGAAGTTTGAGCTGAGAAATCCTCATATTCTAAGTATTTTTAAACTTCTTCACTGCAGCAAATCTATTTATGCATCTAAAAATGCATTTTAAACAAAAAGAAACCATGATTTGACCATAAATTGTATCATTGAATTATGGTGAAAAAAGCTCAAATGTAAAAGTGTTAAGTTGCAACATTTCATAAGCCATTTCTAATGCTTCTAAGACTTCTCTCCTTTCAGGGTATATTTTATGGCAAAGTTTACCTAATATTTGATAGAGTTTTATTAGAATCAAATTCCTTTCTTGGGAAATATGTATAATTTGAGTAGTTCATGGTTTCTTCAATATGTCGAATCCATTTACGCACTTAAAGAAATATTTTAAATGAAAAAGGCTCATTCCAAAACTTAGAAGAGTTACATTGCTTATTTTTATAAGCCATATTTTAATTGTTCTATGCTTTGACTCATTTCTAGGCATATTTTCCAATCAATTTTTCCTAAATTCCAAAAGGGATTTATTGAAATCACTAGTTTGAATGGGGAAATTTTCTTAATCTAAGTACTTTAGGGCTTTTCAATGTGTTTAGCCCATTTATGCAGTTAAAAACACATATTAAAAAACAAAGAAACAATTATTTCACCCTAAATTATATCACTCAATTGCCATGAAAAAATCTCAAACATAGAAGAGTTAGGTGACTCCAATTCATAAGCAATAGTCTATCTCTCCCATATTTTTGGATATTTTCTAGGCATATTTTCTAGTCAAAAATTCCAAAAATTGGATAAGGATTTGTTAGAATCACAAGCTTGAGATGAAAAATATACATAAATTCAAATATTTAATGGTTTTTCAATGCATTGAATCTATTTTCATTTAAAAACAAATTTTAAATAAGAGAAGATGTTGTTTTCTACATAATTTGTATTGTTCGATTTTGACAAAAAAACCAAAACATGGTAGACTTAAACTACTCCATTTCATAACTTGTAGTCTAAATATTCTACATTTTTCCTCTTTTCGAGGACTTTTATGATCAATTTCCTCAAAATTTGATAAGGATTTATCTAAATCACAAGTTTGAGCTAAGAAGTCTACATAATTCAAGTACTTTATGGTTTTTGTACGGTAGTAAATCTAATTATGAAATTAAAAATGCATTTTAAACAAAAGAAAAAAAACATGGTTTCCATATAAATTTTATTGTGAGATTCCGACAAAAAAAGCAAGACATGGAATGGTTAGATTGCTATATTTCATAAGCCATAATCTAATATTTTTATATTTTTTCTCTTTTCTAGTAAAATTTCTCAATATCCCATAGAGATTTGTTGGAATAACAAGTTTGAGTTAGGAAATATGCATAACCTATGTACTTTGAGGGTTTTTTATTGCATTGAAAAACTATTAATTTTCCATAGATTGCAATATAAGGTCATGATATGAAAACTACAAAACATATAAGAGCTAGACTACTCGATTTCATAATATATTCTAACTCTTCTACAATTTGTCTCTTTTCTGGGAGTAATTTCAGTAATTGTTTTGTAAAATTCAGTAGGGATTTTTTGGAATTACAAGTTTGGGATCAGAAATTTGAATAGTATTAGTATTTTGAGATTTTTCAAGGTGGTAGATCTATATATGCATTTAAATAATTTTAAAGAATATCATGATTTCATTGTAAATTGTATTACTAGATTCTAGTGAAAAAAGGAAAAAATGTAGAAGAGCTAAACTACTTGTTGTAGTGGTTGTAACACTCTCCAAAATTTTGGCCTACATTCAATTTCGGAGCCTTCCTCAATTTTTTGCTTGATGTTTCCAAACACTCGGGCTCATCCCGCGAGCTCGTGTTGAGTCTTTACACCCTCTTTGCTTGACCATCCACTAGACATCTTTTAGTAAGTTGGTCAGAATGTTATTCGTGTAGTCATGTTGTGGCTATGTTCAAGGGTCGTCTTCATGTGTACAAGTTATATTTGCTATGTAAGAACTTATCGCACTCACATACAAAGTTGTATGCAATGTCGCGCAAGTGTTGTCATGGTCGTTCAACAATCTATCTCAATTATTGCACTTGTTGATCACACTCTTCGGTCAGTCACATTTAGCGTCTGTTGTCTTGTTGGTTTGAGGTGTCTTATCGTGAAGTTGTGTTGAGTGTGTGTTCTCAAGGTCATGTATACATAAGTCAACTTACTCACATACTTAGTCATCTTATTGAAAACCCATCGATTGGAGCTCCCTCCAACAACTAGACCTTTTCTAAGCTGCACAACGCAGTCTCAACCCTATGTGATCAAGTACTGCTACCTAGAATTGTGCAAAGCTTGAGGTTGCCTCCCAGGTAGTCTGCACTACGTAATCCTGACATCAACCTAACTGATTTTAACCCAGAACAACACAAAAGTTTCTGTAGAAGCCATCTCAATTTGTGCTTCTCTCAAGCCAATCCATCAAGCCTCCTGCTGGTTAATCACAGAGATTGATTGGGTAGTGACTGAAGGCTTAACTCCTCCAAAAATTGCCCAAAATCTGTCAACATGCATGCCTCCATTGATTGAAAAAATTTCATATACATGAGGGATAGGCACTCACTTCCTCTCAGTGCACTATCTTTGAAACTTTCACAGTTCTATCAGTCATTCCCCCTACTAGTTGGCCTACTTCTCCTCCTGAAAATTGCGTAGTTTTCTTGGACTATCCTCCAAATGCCTAACACCCCGCTCAGCTCGGAAACTGCGCAGACATGTACTGCATTCCTACCTCCTAGTTATGGGCATTTTTTACCAGCAATCTCTCGCAGCTCGCTCCTAGCCTCCCATCAGAATCTGTATAATTTTCATTGTCAGTGTCCTCCCAACTGTCCACACTGCCTCCCTAAAAAAATTGTGCAGTTCTGCATCGCGGCTGAGCCAAATCCCCCATAATGTCACTGTTGTTCCTAACTTCTCATCCCAGCCTCCCGGTGACTTCTGGGCAATTTTCATTGACAGTGCCCCGGAGCTCTGCAACCTGACCTGAAATGTGCTCTGCGCAGTTTCAGAGCCTTTTCCTCTCTCCTGGTCACCTGCTCCCAAAAACAAAAGATGGTGCACCATTGTAGAGTAGGTGATTTATGGATTTGATTTTGTCTCATAATAAGTGATTGCAGATACAGGTACATGGATGAGACAAGGCGCGAAAATGAACGCAATGAACAAGGAGCACATGCTAGGAGACTTGTTTGTGAACAAATGAGCACATGAATCATTCCAAGGACCAGTGAAGGGGATAATTTCACATGCAACATCAGGTGAACACTGTGAGCGTTGAAGACTTTGCACGCCTTGCCATTTAGAGGTGAAGCTATTAAACACCAAGAGAACACTCATCATTCAACAACACTGCAGCTTGACATGGACACCACCATCAGCATGAACATACCAACACTGTCATGTCGATTCATGTCATGAGTTATCTTGGCCACATCACTAGTGTCGGCCATACTATTGTAATGAATGTAACGTAACGTGGAAGTCCAAGATACCCACATACAAATTTGAAGAGTCATGTGAGTTGAAGAGTCATGCAAATCAAACAGTCATGACAGAAGTCAAAGAGTTACTAGCATGAAGTTCACCTTGGCTCTATTTACCCCTCATTTGTACAAGCAAACGACTTTTCATCTTGGCTCCTCCCACATAGCCTTGAGAGTCTATAATCTTTTCTTTGAAGAGTGAGTAGTGGCTCTAATGCCTCGCTATCGAGGTTAGTGATGTAATGGTGTACATATGTGTCTTGGAAATTTCAATTAATTCAGAAGCCCGTTAACAGGCCAACACATTTTCACACATGTATTGTATTCCTTTGTAAGACTATTCTTTGGATGCTTGTAATACATGTTGCTCTAACCTATATTAAGACAATTGAAATATTTTGGTTTTTTTAGTACATTGTTTTTGGAAATGTGTTGTATCAGTTGTTAACGTTATCTCCCCCGTGTGGAATATTATGTCGAACACTCGATATATTCAATCTGGTAAACTTGTTATAAGGTCCGTCGCACTCATGTAGACTATTCTGCTCAATGTTGTACATGTTATCTATTTGGTTTGTGTTTGTGACTGCCACATCTGTGTGGACTACTCTGTCGAAAGCTACACATGTACGGTTGTGTTGTTTGTCTCTAGTGGAGTTGGGCTTATTCCCTTTTGACTTGAGACTCATTCTCAGCCTCTCCCTCTGCAATGAAATAACTTAGACACAAGTCACACTAACCACTCGCCATGCACATGAACCTTGTTGTTTGAAGACTAAGTAAACCAATATCATGTGTTGACAAGCAATAGCTAAGGCATATCTTTAAGATAATGGAAACTTGGCCACCATGTCGGTTGGGACTCCTACACCAAATGGTGTGAGGTCTAGTTGGGACTTCATACTGGGGAGATTCCCTAAATGATGGTGGGTCCAACACTGTCAACATTTTTAGCACTAAAAGGAGGGTCACCAATTGTTTATGGTTGAATGTCCTCTCACCCCAACTCATCAATCATATGGCGAAGGAAATAACTCGCACTTCCTCTCACCTATGCACAAATATGAAATTGGTTACTCCTCACCTCCTAGACGTGAACACAAAATTTCGTATCAGCAACTCTGCTCTGTTCGTCCCATCACCTGTTAGTTTTCCAAAGTAGTAAGATTGATCGTAGGAATACAAGATCTTCCATGTGCATCAAAGAAGCCAAAGAACACTTCCACAGGAGTTGTTGTCTTATTAGTCAAAGAAGCATTTCTTGCCACTCTCGAAGGTCTTGCAAAAGCTGTTGAGAATGGAGAGGAACCTCTAGTCTTCTAACAGGGAGCACATGATATCCTCGTGATCTTGGGATCAGACTTTGGTACAAGAGGTAAAGGGGAAGGAAGCAGAGGAGGTGGAGGCAGAGACGAACCAAAAGACTCAAAGACTAAACCATTAGACTTGGAAGAAGAGGAGGAGGAGGAAGAAGAATAAGACATGTTTGACCAAAAATTATAATGGATGACTAAGGGACCATTGGCTCTCCCATGTGTTTTTCACAAGATTCCAAAGAATTCATAGAGGATGTTGACAAATTATGACCTTGATAAAGCAGTAAAGGCTAAAGAGAACTTGGACAACTCCTATCTACAACTGTAGACACTCGAGTTATGGTACGATGACATTGCATGCAGATTGTTTCTATGTACGTTGGATGGCTGAGCAATGTTATGGTATCAAAACCTTCATGTAAACTCCATCCATTATTGGGGTATGTTCAAAGTAATTTTTTTGGAAAAAATTGTTGAGGACAAGACCCCTAGCATGTTTCTCAAAGAGGTGGATAGTCTGAGGATAGAGTCAAAAGAAAAAGTGAAAGATTTTAATCAGACATTTTTACATAGCTTGAACAAGTTTGCAGCAGACAGAAAACCTCATGACTTCATCGATGTTGACTATTATATGTCTTCATAGCCAACCAATATCACGTAGTTCATCAAGTGAGTTGTGAAACCAACATTACTTGAGAACTGCGAAGAGGCGATCACTGTGGAAAAATACCTGCACACGATAAGGATAATGAACCAACAAAAGACTCCAAAGATGTGTGTAGGAATCCCCACGCTGCGAGTATCAAGGGTAAAGATAAGGAAGCAAGTGACATTGAAACCCTTACTCACCTTGTCAAGAACTTGACAAGAAAGGTGTCTGAGCTAAAGTAATAAATGATCAGGACATCTGTGAGTAGACGTCCTCCCAGACAATAGAAGGGGACCATGCCATCTGGAAGCAACTGCTTCCCGGCTAAAACTGCGCAGATATCCAACTCAGTGTTTCAGAGGGAGCTGTGTGTGAACTTAGAATTTTTCTCATTCCATCTAAACTATCACCTAGAAGAAACTTGTGTGGAATGGAAATGAGTTGCGGACTCAGTATGTAAAAATATGCTAAATATGGTAGAGAACACACAGTTTCATCCAGAAGATGAAGATGATGAGGAAGATGTTGCATCTAATGAGGCATCCATCACTAGGCAGGTGATCAACATGTATCAATGCTCGGAAGTAGTATAGAGAATAAACACCGAGAACTAGCCCCCAAAGAAAAGTGGTCGATACAATCTCACAAGTCAAGGGCATCCCCTTATGATTGGGGAGATACAAGAAAATCTTCAACTATCAAGGAAGGCTGATCCACCAGCATCCCAAAGTATAAAGTACAAAGCAAGCTAGGGAAGATAGCTAAAAACAACAGTACATTGATGAGCAGTAAAGTTTAGAACACTCCACTCAAAACTACAAACACAAGTCTAACACCACACATCTCGGTGATTTTACCCACTATTGATTAGAATATTGTGGAACATATGAAGAAAATTTATGCTAAAATATCTTTGTTCAAGTTAGATAAGATCTAGGGTCAGCAGGATATTTTTCTAGATGCATTGGGCAATCATCTGTAAACAACAAAACCTCTACTAGCAAGGGAGAAAGCACATCTCCCAGTTCACTCATAACTGTGCTCAACACACTTCAAATTGAAGAAGCAAGCTCTATTTTCCCTCCATTCTTGCTTTCATTTGAATTTTCTTATTGCAATTGATGTTCGCAACTATTTTGTTGATTCTGGCACATCAGCTAACGTCATGCAACTCTCCATTTCCAAGAAGATCAATGTGCAATGGAGCAAGACATTTGAGTAGATCATCTAACTATATTGAGCATGTGTACTAGTTTTTGGTCCGTACTAGTTGTTGGTGAACTTCGGGATCCAAGCATTTGATTATCTCATGATGATCGAGTTCATGATTGCATCGATATTGTCATTGTGGACATACTGGAAGCGTAGGGCTTACTACATAGCAGAGACTAGTTCAACAAGTTCAATGGGTACTTTGCTCCACAGTGGTCAGATGTATGTCTTCCGTACTATGGAAAAAGTGATCATATCCGGGTGTTATCTAAGAGATACATGGAACACAATGTCACTCCCATCAATGGTGAGAACAAATTGTTGGCTTTCATGGAACTCACATTCCGCCACTGCCTCTTGGAAATACACCTGGGATGTTACCTCGCACAGCTAGCTCCAACCCCATGAAACACACAGATGGGTCTCCTTCCTTGCCCAACTAATGAAAATGAAACTTGTACAATGCATTTTAATACTAGTAGCAGTAGCAATAGTAGTAGCAGTAGTAGTAGTAGCACATTAAGCGGTACATGTACGAACGAGTTGTGGGCCATGTATTTTGATGGATCAAAGGCACAAGATGGCTCTGGAGCCGAGTGTGTCTTGATAGACCCAAAGCACAGGAAACATTTGGTCTTAAGTCGCTTGGAGTTAGAGTGCATGAACAACATTGTTGAGTATGAAGCACTCATATTGGGCTTGCATAAAGCAATTAGCATAAATGTTGTTGTGCTCAAAGTGGTAGGTGATTTAGAAACTGTGGTACGATAGGTACGTAACACAATACACTATTTTTCACCTCATCTCGAAAGTTATGAACAAGATGTATGGTGATTAATCTCTAAGTACCAAGCTTTCAATATCATTACTATGCCAAGAATGTGTAATGCAATTGTTGATGCTAGGATGATACCGCTTAGGGATAGGTTTAATGTTGAAATTTTGTATAAGACTTCTATACATGATAACATTACTAACCTACACATATTTGGCAATGATCAATAGATACTGCACTTCATGGCCAATGCTAATATCTTCAAGGACACAGCGATTGATGGAGATGACCACGAGTAGTCTCTGTAGGATAGAATTGATGACAAGATAGGAAACCTCCTCCCCAAGGGTGTGGTATATCTCAAAAAGCTTTATGACTTGTAAAATTTCTTCTAAGGGTTAAGGAACAACAAAACCCACATTTCCACGATGATGTATGAATAGATCAACCTGGGAACAGATCACGATCCGAAGTTTATCAGTATCGGTATGTGTTGCACACTAGGAGCGGAAAGTTTTTGTTCACTTGTTCAAAAATTACCAACATGTGTTCGCATGGACATATGATGATCTAAAGACATACGACACATGAATAGTACAACACCGGATTTCGATCAAAGATCAGGTCAAGCCACTGCAGTGAAAAATAAGAAAAGTACATTCGTCACCTGAACCCCTTGTACAAAAAGAATTGACTAAGTTGTTGGATGCTTGGATCACTTACATATTTTGTCATTTTACATGGGTTTCTAGTTTAGTTCGTGTATGTAAGAAATGTGGGTAGATCCTCTTATGCATTGATTTCCTAAACTTGAACCGCCCCTCGGACAAAAAAACTACCTTGTTCCATCACTGGAACCTATGTTACGAGCAGTATCTAGAGCAAGAATGTTGTGTTTACTCAATGGTCTTTTGGGATACAACCAAGTTCTGGTAGCAGAACCTGATAGTTTGACATTTTTTCAAGAGAATCTTGGCTCACACATGTGTTTGCAATCACTTGACAAGAGGATTGACAACCTTCCTTTCAACGACATAATGCACTACTTTCAGTCAGGGAAAATTTTAAGAACCCCCCTAAATTTTTATAAATAATAAATGGGAAAATCCTTGTGATACATAGGAAAAATGGAAGGTGATTTTATCAATAATATAATACGTATATATAATTTTTTTGGTGAATCTCTCACCAAATTATATTATCTTGTAAAATCATGGTGAATGGTTCATTGGAATATAAAATCTTGTAAGATCTTGGCAAATATTTCGCTAAATAATAAAGGCTTTGTAAAGGACTAAAAAAGATCATAATGAGTATTTCTTGTAATGAAAATGAGCCTTGTTTTCTAAGCAATCCCTCGAGGACTGAAATATGTATATTACTCATATGGAATATAAATATATTTCTCATGTATTGGAATATAAATATATGAGTGAGTAGTGGTAAATGAGCAACAATAAGTCTTTAGAAAATTAACATGAAGAAGATAAGTGCAAAAAATAAAAATAAAAAGTGAAAATGGAAAAATTAAGAAGAAATACAAGGGAAAATTTGTGAAACAACAAATTAATAATACATGGGAGGAACAATGATTAGAGATAATGAGGGAAGAGGTTCCCTCAACATAGGGGTAACAAATGTAGACATTAGAACTCTCACTTATGGAAGTGTAGCTAAACAAACATTAAGCTCTATGCCAGTCATGAGAGTGGGGAAATATGGGAAAGAAATGTGAGAACAAGAATTTAAATGGAACAAAGCATTGGGATTACAATCTTTGCTCCTTGAGTTTTGGTACTTCCTTTGAGGCCTATTGAAAAATTAGGAATGATCTATCTATGTATCTTGTTATATAATTAGTTTGTAAAATAGTTTCCAAGTAGCTATGTTAGAGCATGGATTTTGTGAAATGTTTTTTACTCATCCTACCTATCTTTAGATGGAGATGAACAAATATGAGTATTGGAGATATAATTCTCCCATTTTTTTATTGTAACAAATTATATAGGTATAGCCATGTCCATCATTAAATATTCCCCAACTGTATCGACAATATTCCCAAACCAAAAGTTTTTTACTGCTAAAAACCATAAAAAAATCCAACATTACATACTAAAAGAACATATTAATAAAATCTGCATGGTGAAAATCAACACAAAAGGTTATAATGCATAAAGGTTTGCAATATAAATCAGCCTTAAAAATCCTACGATCAAGCAAAACAATGATAATAAGCCCGCATCTCCCTTGGAATTTTATGTCTCATGATGAAACCCCAAAATGCAAAGCCCTAGCCAAAATAAGTGAGGACCCCTCGCATCAGTCAAAGAAGAGGTTTTTTGCCCTACAAAAATGCTCAACATTTCAAAGCAACATCCTTTAAATGTAGAGCCCTCCATATATTCGAAAGAGCTAAGAAGGAAGATGAGATTTTACTCTTTGTGAGCAGGTAAATAGCCTCATCATGATTTAAGTAATGTTTTCTTAAATTTTGAGGGTTGTGGCTTGCAATTAAACTCAAAAAAATTATAATGTAATTAAATTATTTATTCTTTATCTTATAGTATTTTTTGAATTGCCAGTTTTTACATCTTAGTATTATGCTCCCAACAATCTGAGCACAAAGAAGCCTATCACATGGCAAGGAATCTTTTTTTTCTACTAGGGTTTTGTATTTTAGACCATCATTGGAAAACTTGGCTCTGTGTGAATAAAAATAAGTTTTGAATATTTAGTTTTTAAATATGTACTAATTAAAAAAGATTTTATATAACATTTGAAACTAAGGAGAGTTTTAGTTTTCAGTTTTGAATATTTATTTTTTTAAATGTATATTAATTACAAAAGTCTACGGAGCAATTTAGTTTTTAGAGAGATTAGTAGATAAGTGTTGTTATGATTTTGCTTAGTGAATTTCAATTTTAAAATTGTCTATATTGACAAAAATTGTTACAAAAATATTTAAAT
>APFE030466245.1:0-14502 GCA_000404065.3 Pinus taeda
TTCTCTCTACCTTGCCTGCGTGTACGCACTCCAAATACACTGTACCTGCGTACTTGTACGCTCTGTAAGCCAAAGTTGGGTGCGTACCCCTTTAAAGGTCAAAAGGCGCGAGTTTCATCTTTAAAAAGTTACTTGTGGTCACTTCTAGAGCCTTCTAGAAGAGTTTTTGACGTGTATTGAGCGCCTCCAGATGGTTCATGCACCCCTATGATAGAGGAGCTTATCCCATCAAGAGAGGAGCTACCCCATCCAAAAGAGGGAGTATCCCATTGATGTTGGAACTGAATAACCTCCTCTAGAATACTATAAATACAGGCATTGGGCCAGAGGAGGGGAGGTTGAAAGCTGAACATTCTAAAGGGTAAATGCTGCTGGAATTAGGACTTCCATTGTTGACTTGTGAGGAGAGATCACTATCCTTCCTTGTTGCCATATTGGGAGTGGGTGAGCTTGTCAAAGTAGAGGAAATCTCTTGTTGGACCCTGGGAGGAGCTTGCACAACACCAAGGCTCAGGTTGTAATGGTTCCTTTTTTGTTTCCTTAATACAAATAAGTCCATTCTTCTCAATGATTTGTTGTTAATGAATTATTTCATGTACTCCTTGGTCTATGTGATGAATATGCTTTGTTTTATGATGAATATTCAGGTGTTATGTAATCGTTTGCTTTGTTAGTGTATGCAGGTCTTAAAGTGAAGGAGGAGCTCATCTGGATTAGTAAGGCTGGGCTACTACAACAAGCGTTGGACCTAAGGTAAGATCGGAAAACACTTGATCTCTCATAGAATAATGTGTGTTTAGAGAAGGACTGCTCTTGTTTGGTTTGTTTGTCACTAGAGAGTCTTAGACTCCTAGGGAGGTTAGGTTTGTCCGCAAAAATAACTCTTTCCGCATGACAGAAATTCTAAGGGTTTGATGAGGAAATTGCCCAAGAGTTTTCTCTCTCTCTCTGGTAACCCACACAAGAACTCATGCCACTGTCACCTTTAGAGGTCTTTCCATGGAGTTAACCCCTGAATTTATCAGTAGGGTCACTACCCTTCCTCTTGTGCTGCCTTGGAGTAAGGATGAGAAACCAATTGGCCAGGCTACCAAGAAAAACTTTTTCCAAAACAATGAAACCCTTGTAGAGGATAAAAATGGCATTAGAAGGGCTAGCATACCATATCCTTGGGATGAGGTTAGCTATCAAATAATCAAATACATTTCCTGTGAGGGGAGGTACAACATTGCCTATGGTTATCACTTTCGATTCCTCTATTAATTAAGGCCTGGCATGAACACTCCAGCACCTCAGAAGCTTAGTATCCACTACTTCCTCTTGTAGTCCCTCATTGACTCCAGCACTAAGGTTCAAGCAGGAAATTCAGAGCAGGTAGCTCACCATGGGTTAATCAAAATCTCAGTGGAGGAAGCCCTCCATACATTTACACTCCCTATAGCATGGGATTTTTTTCGAAACATGACAGCTGAAGATGACATAAAGGCCTTAACCTATGATGTCAGTCCTACTAGTAGTGAGGAGGAAGAGAAACAAGGGGGAGAAGGTGAAACCACTGGTGACTTCGTAGAACAAGAAAGGAAGGAGGAAGAAACTGAAATATAGGAGGAGAGAGATGAAGAAATAGAGCAGGAAGAGACAAAAAAAGAGATAGAAGGAGGAGAAAAAGAAGCAGAAAAGGCAAAACAAGGAGAAGAGTCCCATGAGACTTTGGAAAGGGAGGAAGAAGCTGCCCTCATTTCCCTTAGTACACCAATCAAGCCAAAGAAAAAGAGGAAAGGACAGGCCTCCATGTATTTCAGGGCTAGGAAGAGCACAAGAATCAAAACAGACCAACCTTAGCCCTCTTCAAAAGTGCCAATTACAATTGAAGATTCACCCACTGCCAAGGGGAAAGAATCCCCTTCCAAGACACCTATCGTATATGGAAGGGGGACCCCTAAATCTTCCACATGGAAGGAAAAGGTAGTACCACAGGACCCAAAAATGGTCCTACATGAGGCTCAGACAGTTCTACAAGAGACACTGTTAAAACTACAAGAGACCCAAAAGCTTGAGAAAATGATGGAAGGACAACCACAGGTAAAGGAGGAAGCAACATAGCTACAAGAACTTGATCCCCAGCCTAGTCTTGTCTCCTGTTACAATATACTTGAGGGAGGAAGGATAATCCCACAAAAAATTGCAATTCCAATATTCTTTGAATTAGAGAAAGAAAGAATAAGAACACATAGGTGGATGCAAATAGGCAATTCCAAAGGAGTTGAGGATGTTGGCCATATGGAAAACAAACTCAGAGAAATGGGTAGAGAGTTGAGTGCTCTCAGAGACAGGGAAGCAATTACAAGAAGTCACCGTGAAACTAAAAATGAATTGTTAAGGAGGTAGCTACAAGAGAAAGAGACTCGGCTGGCATGCATGGACAACTTTTCCATGGAGGCATTGCAATTTAGAACAACAACAAAATCCTATGGCCTCTATCTCAAGGACCAATGGTTATAATTCCAGGTAAAGACTCTGGCACAAAGAGGCACAATGCCTTTCCAAGATTATAGGTAGTTCATGGATTTGTGTGACCAAAGCACATCAAAGGATAAGACAAAGATGGCAGAATTCTACCTACATAACATGGCCCTCACAGACTTGAATGTGTGGGACCCCAATACCAAGCTAGAGGACCTGAAATTAATGGCCATGGCCTCATGGATGAACCATGAAGAAGTGAGGGCAGCAGAAATAAAAAGATTGATGGTAAAGGAGTAGAATGAGCCACTAATGATAAGAGCTAAGCCATCAGATCCTATGGCACTGATCAACACACACAACCTGCTTGCTAATGACCCTGTGATTGCCTTAGATATCTCACCAATCAGGCACAAGCCATTGTACACTTTGAGGATATGAAAAGGCTACTTGGGGATGACTGTGTGCATGCATGCATGAGGAGATGGAACACCTTACCACAAAGTTTGTAGATAAGGGAATATCATTCCCCCATGAGGCTGAAGAAGGCATTGAAAAGAGTGCCAATGTACAAGCACTCCATGCAAAGGCTGAAGGTCAACTGGATTGGGATCAAACTAAGTCCCCCATTGCTGTTAGACATGCTGGAAAGCAGAAGAGAAGAAGAAGAGGAGGAGTAGTGAAAAGAGATAGACAGGAAGGTAGGATTCTATGGCAAAGAAGAGCAGACCACATCAGAAGCCTGGGATGCTAGGGAGGCCACTAGGGCCATAAATATGAGGAGATTGACTAAGTTTCTCAGAGATGAGCAACACTTTCAGTAGGGGGTGATGATGAGCCTCATAAATGGGTAATTATATGGGCTAATTTTACCTCCTAACCTAGTCAAATCAACCATTCTCTTAGATTATTGTATGATTTTCTAATTATATTTATGCTTATAGAGTGAGTTGAGTTAGTTATTGTGCCATGTGGTCTAACATGTATTTAATGCAGATTATTGATGGGTTTCGACGTCAAAGTCAATGATCCAATGGACAAATGGAAACAATAACTCAAAGTGGACAAAGGAGAGGAATTATAGGAGGGAATCCCCCTCATTTATTACTCACTTCAAATTCCCCTTCATTCAGCTCAGAGTACAAGCAGCCGAATCGTGCACTAGAAGGCAGCCGAGCAAGTGGAGGATTACTGATGATTATCTCGAGTTTTGGGAGCCAAGACTCCCTGATTTTAAGGAAGCTATTGGTAGATTAATTTGTATAAGTAGAGGGGCCTAGGGCCTCACTAGGGTCGGATTTTTGTTGGATTTTTTCTTATGTAAACTCTGCTCCAAATTCGAGCTTATTATTTTGTGACAATTTCATGTAATCTTGCTATTATTTTGATAATAAAGATGGAATCCTTTTTCAGCTCGCACTGAGTTACCTTAGAGGGCTAAAGTTCTTGTGTTAGGGCCCAATCCAAGCAGCCAAACTCTTCTTTACTTGTATTTTTATGTTTTATTTCAGTTTGTAGATTAGGGTGCTATTAGATGTATTTCTTTTATGGTTAAGAATAGGTTGCTTTTGATGATTTAGTAGTTTGCTTCCATTTGTGCTTTCTATAGTAGATTAAGCAGTGATTAAGAGAAGATTCAAAAGGATAGCAACAATTCCTTGGCCTCTCTTCCTCCCTCTGGGACCATGATTTGAGGCAAAGACTCTCTTGCTGCCCCAAAAACATAGATTTTCCTCATTCATAGGACTTCTAGTGTTTGCAGCTTTTTAGTAGGTTAATAGTCCAAGTTTTCTTTGCTTTAGATCTTCTTCATCATGCTCACTTCATGATTTTCAATAGTCTTCTTTCATGCTTTCATTTCCTACAACATTTCTCAACATATCCTTTCATAGATCATAGTTTAGACCATTTTTATGCAAAACTCTGTTTTTCCTAAATGCATTCATTTCACTTGTTGCTTGATTTCCTTGGTTGACTATCTGTTTCTATGAAATATATCTCTTCTATCAGTAGGCCAGCTAATCAGCAATCATATCCTTCATCTGATCCATGCCCTATAGGTCTCCCAAACCTCACCTCAATTCTACCTTAGTTTACTGCATTTTCCATAGAACTTCTTCCTCTCTCCTTGAGCAAACCCAATCATCTTCCTCTCTCGTGGTGATTCATGGTAGACCATAGGTGCTCTAACACCTCATTCCAACCTTCATTCACATTTTTCACCCACTCTCACACCCTCAAAACAATGAAAACTACTCTCGGCCTCCTCCTGTGGTTGCCCCGTTTTCCTCCTGTAGATTTCCTATGTCCTCCTGTAGATTTTCCTGTAGGCTTCTTTTGAAGGTCGAGTGTGGGAAAATCCTCCAGAAGGCCACCTAAGACCTCCTAGGACCCATCCACACCATCCTACATCCTGTCAAGTCCCAAAACCACCCTTCAATGCCACCCATTTGCTGCCACATTCACACACAATAAATTACATGCATGTCAAATTCACATAAAAATACTTGAAAATCCAAAAATATGTTTTTTAATTATTTACTTCTAGAAATAGCTTAGTTAGATTTTTTTTACTTCCTTGAGTAGGTAATGGCATTCATTTCATGTCTTTCATAGTGCTTTCTACACAAGTAGAATTAGTTGGTTAATTAGGGTTTACTAGGTTTGCTTTACATTTCAGTCCTTCTCCTTTCTGTAGTTAGAATAACATCTATAGAGTAATCTTTCTTTCCTTTCATCACATATAGAGCTTCTTCTAGAATCCATAGAAGTTGGATTGAGCTCCTAGTGATCTTGCGCCAGCTGAACAAGTGACAACCTGCAGTGAGAACTAGTACATGTGCATACAACACCGATGCTTCCAAGTTTGTTAAGAACTACCGGGTTGATAAGAGTAATGTGGGCAGCCCAGGAGTTGTAGCATTATTGCTGTAATACTGGTTCTCACCAATGGGCTTGAGGATCTTCTCTTTCTTTCGCATCGAGCTTTGGACAAACACTTGGGATCTTGGATGGGACCGGAGGCCAGTAGGGCAAAGGAATAATTGGATCATTCGTTGGTCAAGACACATCTGAAAACTCTAGTGTAGCCAAGAATGACAATTGAGTATTAAAAGTCATTGGAGGTTGATAAGCGGATCCAACTGGAGGAGCCCATCCCTGCTAATAAGTATTTTTCCCCATAGTGGAGGGTTATGTCCATAGGGCATCTGATTTCCCCCCGCTGTAGGTTACCTTGACCGTAGGGTGGATTTTGGCCTTGAAAGCCTTGAAATTGTATAGACATAGGTTGTTGATAAACAACATACGGGTGAAAAGGATGTTGAGCCTATTGACCTTGGACATATGTGTTTTGCACCAGTTGTCCATGGGCATACGCGTTTTGAACCTGTTGGCCCTGGACATAAGGATTTTCGACCTATTGTCCTTGGACAAGAGGATTTTGAACCTGCTGCCCTAAGACATGAGGATTTGGGGCCTACTGCTATAGGACTTGAACCTAACCTTATCCTTACAAGTGTTGACCCTGTTGATATGTATACAAGGGTTTTTGTTGCCCAGGTTGGCCTTACTGCTGCAAGGGCTGACCTTGCAGCTGCAAAATATGTCCCTACGGCTGTAGAGGTTGGCCTTGTGAAGACATAGGTTGGGAGGTTTGCTGAACATACTACATTTGAGGCTGCATGATTTGCTGCAACTGTTGTGAGGGTTGTCCCTGCAGATGTTGCAGTGGTCCCTACTATTGCATCATCGGACCCTGCTGCTGCATGGATGGCCCTTGATGTAATGAAGGTTGCCCTTGTTTCTACAGAGGTTTTCCTTGTTGATGCAAGGGTACTTGGGCAGTTCCTGGATTGAAACCTTGAATATTTCCAAATTGTATCTAGCCATAACCACTAGGAACGTGGTTGGACCAGACCGTACGTGCTGCCTAGGCTGAAGGACATAAGGTGGATTTACCATTCCTTGGGAACCATATGGAACATAAGGAGTGTGGTACTGAACCTGAGTCTCATAAGGTTGCTGATACTAAAAATTACTTGACCCAGACAGACCAATGGAATTTAGGACTTGTTGGTGCTGGACATTGATTGATTCAGTAGGACCAACATGGTTTTGAATAACACCAGAAGAAGGTTAGTTCACCCCAACCATGTGAGCATTCGAGCTACTCACATTAGTTGTGCCTGAAACCATAGAGACATTCAGATTCTACCCCCCAGGTGGTGGCACAACTTGTGCACTTCCTAGAGGGAGCGAAGGATTGACAAAGGCAGGACTTGAGACCGTTGGTTGTACCGGATGAGTGACTTGGAATGACGAGACAAGAGGGTTTAGAATGGTGGGCTACATTGGGATCAAAGTAACTGCAGAAATCAATTTATGTTAGGGGGTCAGATTCAGAATGAACGGACCTGTGGTAGGCATAACGCCAGATGCCCAAACAAGATTATGATAAAGCGAAGGGGCACTAGGTGTACCTAAGACCAATTACCCTAAATTCACATAATTAGGAGGTAAGTTCCGATGAACACTGATGGGAATACTTCATGTGAAGGGGAAACCTTCAGGAGGAAACTGATCTTCTTCCTCTTCGATAGCGTGTGGAGTGGAAACCTCTGAGTGGCCCACAGAGGACACTGGAAATTCACCTTCGGGTTCCATGGGTGGAAGCAAGTGACAATGAATGAGCGAAGATGTTCAAGGGGATAATTCCAAAGGAATACCCAACTGATTGTACAGACTATATGGACGCTACGGTGATATCACAATAGGGTCGAACAAAGGATTCAGAGGATAAAGAACCAGTCCAAGTTGACCCTCAGGAGTCAACCAACTCTCCGGAGTCTGGATAGGATTATCTGGAGATTCCAGGCCAATATCAAAAAGTGACCCAGTATCTGAGGGAGGTGGAGGACGATATGAAAAAGGTTGATTGCTCATAACAATTCCAAGTTCAATTCCTTGGTCCTCAAGTGACTGCGGTAATTTAGGAAATGGCTCCTCAGACAATCTTTCAGACGGAGGAGAGGAAGAGGAACTAGGTGAACCAGATGGTTCAGCCACAATGGCTTCATCTCAAATAACAGGAACAGAGAGATAAATTCCAAGGCTTTAAATGTAATTTAAAAGGGATACACACGATTTGGTTTAAAAAATACTAATAGGGATGTTGTGAGATTGTGTGCAACAATTTTTTAAGACGCATAAACAAACTGGTACTCTTTCATGTTTTAAGAGTCGAGAAAGAAGCAAAGGTGACTCTATCACTTTCGATTTGAAGCAAGCTCAAAAGGACAAGTGCTCGGATGATATTTTAAGCTTAAAGAGTAAAAAATATCAAATGACTACTCAAGATGATCTAGGTAAAAAGGATTACTAGGTAACTGTGAACTACAGAATACCTCCCAGTGAACCGAGAAATATGGGCAGGCGATCTCCCCAAATGTTGTGTTCAGTGCATCAAATTTACAAGGCAGCTGACTGATCTTCCTATGGATAAAGGATTGCAGCCTAGTGGGGTCTCCCTTTATATACTCAATAGTATGGGGAGCAAAAATCCGTACTAGCGTCGTCTAGTGTCGAAGTGAACGACAACTGCTAGGCTTAAAGATACTGGAACACGTCTGTAGCCTAGATCTTCTATATGTGATCATTAGGTTTCAAATGTGCCTTAGGTTAATTGAGTTCATTTTAAAGTTTATCTTTAATTTTGTCTCGGTTTTCAGGCCTTATCGATGTGAATCGAAAAATCTTATATGCACCTAAATGAGACAAGACTATTTCAATTCGATGAATTATTTACGCTAGAGAGGGTAGAAAACACAATCAAATGCAAACAACCAAGCAACTATAAGCAAAATGATTTTTTCACTAATTTACTTTTTGAAAACAAAATAATGAAAAAACGCTTCCCAATTCCTATTTTCCTAACAAGTGCACTTCAAGTAGTCCTTTCAAAGGCAAAGGGAGTTCTTTTTCTTTTAAAATGCAAATGCAACTCTAGTTTCCAATGATGCCAGCTAACGTAACATATTGATGCAACAAACTAGAATTGTGTACTTTTCATTAAATCATAAAATGAATTTTGTGTAAAACACTTGAAAAAGTTTTCGGGACAATCAATCCTGAAAAAGATGAAAAGACACAAAAAAACTTCTTCCAAACTGATGACGCAATAACTCTACTGAAAACAAGACAAGAAACATGATCTATGGCAGAAAATGGATGCTTGAACAATCAAAAGAAACTCTTCAAACTTGAATGATGGAGATACAAGCAATAAGAGGGCTACAAACGAAATGCAAGGAGTAAATTTACCTACAACTAGACTCACTGAGTTCCTAATCAGTGAGATGGATGACAAGTTAGATGTCCTAGAGCCACTAACCATACAAAGACTCAAGAAGTCAAGCAAAAGAAGGCAAACCAACAAGCACACAAATCAAGCCAAATCAAGCTTTCCAGTCAGGAAGAAATAGCCTAAAACAAGCTAAGAAGTAGAAACCAAGAGAGTAAGACACACTGGTTGAGATCTGGAGTAAACCCTAATCTCTACCTACAGGCATTGACGTGACTACCTAACTAACAACAAGCGCTAGAGGGGGGTCGACATGACTATTTGTGAGAAACTCGATCTAATCGGCGTGAGTATTTTAGAAAAGACCGCACTGTCCGAGGAGTCAAAGGAAAAAATAAAAATTTCCTCAGGTAAAAACCAGACTTGCTATTGTAAATTTCAGACCCAGACCAGTAAACCAGGCAAAGAAGAGAACACTAGAGGGAAATGGTGATACTAGAAAAGTTCACACAAAACCATGAAATTAGAATCAATGAAATAAAAGGATAGAATCCCCAACAGAGTCACCAATTTGTGATGTAGGTAAATTCTAAGTGCGGACACAAACAATTCCTCTAGCCTGAGAGAGTGGGTCTAGTCACAAACAGACAATCTATGGAAGATTTCCTTAGACTAGAATTAATTAAGAGGGCCTACCTCTTAGAACACTATTATGCTTGGTGATGATCATGTTTCCTCGCTCCAGCTATCTTTCGTTTACTTCCTTCGCACACCTGAAACAAGCAAACAACAACAAACAAAAAATGTAATAGCATACAATATTGTATTCAGCCTACTTAATAGGTCAAGAAACATTAAGCCATAAATATGTGAGATGACATTTCACGTAGGAAATCAAACAATATTTGCATTTATATTAGCTCAAGAAGAGATTACAATCGATGTCTTAATGTTGTTGTTCTCCTCCGACATATTCGGGTTCCCACACGTCTGCTAACATCTCATGGATAGCCTCAACAATGCTAGTATCAAAGCTCTTCCCTCTAGTCTTCACACCAAACCAAACTCACAATTATCCCTTAAACACAAACTAGAAAGCTACAAACTATGGGTAGCTTGCTATTTACTCCAAAACCAAAACTTCAGCCATAACTTAATTAGGACTAAAAGCTAACTTGTGCTTGGGAAAAAGAGAGGTTTATATAGATGGGATGGAGGGGAGATGGTTCCTCTTCTCATGGGAGAAGACCTTATCTCTTGGATTAGTTCCATCAGAATAGGGGAAAGGAGCCCAAACTGATCTCCTCGACTCCATCTGACCTAAACATTTACCAGACTTCCGTTACGAAGCTTGTAGAGCTAGAAGCTTCAGCTCCATATTTAAAAAATTTTCCAAAAGAGGATCAACGTGACTGAGAAAGGGCTCAGTTGATCTGATTGATGCTAGGGATAGTTGTAAACCCTGCATATTGGCGTGAGGAGGACATGGGTCATTAGCATCAGTCTTGTAAACTGGGATAAACAGAAGATTTTTGGGAAACGATGAAAAGGGGAATTGTTCTTCTCATGAAGAGGGACACAATGGGAGTTTCTTCATGATAGGAAAGCATGTAAGGAACACTGTAGAGGTCCTCTAGGATCATGGACGAGGAGTAAAGGGATAGTGACAGAATTTTGTGTAAAACACATGGATGTTGATCTATTTTCTAAATCTTTCATTCATGTTTTTCATGCACTATCAATCACTTCTACTATCACTTAGTGTTGCCATGCATTCACTGAGTTACTTGTTTTCAGTTGCCCGTTGGAAAATTGGGCCAACCTTTCCCTGGGCTCTGCCTTCACCAAGGCTGCATTGTGTAATCTGGGAAAGGAAGGCTTACCTTCCTCTCCAGATTTGCGCATTCCTACCCAACACTCGCCTCCAAGGCTGTTTTGCGCATTTCTGGAGTACAGTGGCTTCTAGGCCCAAGCAATTGTGTATATCTGTACCTAGGCCAGCAGTCCCTCCCAGATGGAATTGCACATTGCACAATCCCAACAGTCAACAGCTAGACTAGTCTGTGCATTACGTAGTTCCGACAGTCAGCTGGTCTCCCAGCAGCCAAGATTGTGCCTTGACCTGTCTTGTCAGTCGGTCTCCTAACCTCTTGGGCAAAATTGCACAACCTTCATGATCATTCACCCAGGTATGTTGCAAGTTAGTTCTCATGTTCATTTTGGTTTTCAACTGACAAATTGCTTGCTATGAGTATTTCCATGTCTCCAGGTATCATAGGTGTTCATCTACCTCTCATCAATACAGGTACAATGGTTTCCAGGAGAGCAGAGACGAGGTCACCATTCAAAGCATGCTTGGGGATGCAATAGATCAAGTGTCTATGAGCTTGCCTACTCACGAAGACATCAAGCTGTTCGTAGACAAGGACATCAAGTGACAGCGTTAAAATGAGAAAAATCATGAACAACAGTTGAAGACATCATAACAAATGCAATGAATGCAAGAGGAGGGTTGACACACAGAGGCGGAACAAGGTTGCAAGCTCAAGCAGGTCCATAGATGATGAAAGCAACTTTGGAGACTCCGGATATGGAGTGACTACGCGACATGAAGATCGCGTGAAGGAAAAAGATGTAATAAAGACGGAGCTACAGGTGTTGAAGCAACAACTCAGGAAGAACATGAAGCTACATAGATAGACAAATGAGTTGCAGGAGGATCAGGAACAATAGTGGGTGCAACGTGCGCTCTTGGATGAAACTACACCAGGAAAAGTTAAAAATCAATCCCAGTAGCTAACATGATGTAGACATGGTGAGAAGTGTGGTTGATTGCATGGAAGGATTCAACAACATGCATGTCATTGTGTGCACGCATGCAATCCAACCCATTCAACATACTCACCAAGGCAAAGATAAGAAGCAAGTCCAACTGGAGCTGAACATGTACTTCGACAAGTTGATGTGCATGATCACTGACACACACTTGAAGATCAGAACAAATACTATGCATTAGTGTGTTTCTGGTTCAACTTTACCCAAGAAGACCATGTGCATGTTAGCAGACAAGTTGGATGAAGGGGCCAAACCAATGCACCGGTTGCAACAGAGGCAGAGTTCGCTTCAGCAAGATTTCACCATGAGGTGCATGCACACCATCACAAAAGACCAAGCCTGGCATGATCTAGGTCCGAGTGTCTTAAAGGACCCTTCCAAGACCTTTTACTTTCGTGATGTGTTAAATTGCCTTTTTAAAAGAACATAAATCAATACATCTGCATGTTGTAAAGAAGAGGAACATGACAATCATTAACACATGAAAACATAATCCATTGATAACAGAGTTCGTTCAGGAGGGAATACGTCTCCGAGCACTGGTGTCAAGATGGTGTAGACCACTGCATTAAGTGCTGCCAATAGTGATGATGTACATAAGAGGTGATGTTGCTATCATATAAGGAAAATCCCCTCACGCAAGAGTGGATCCAAGAGATGTTCCGCTATAGGAACTCTCAGTAAAAAAGACTCCTATCAGTATGACATAAACTCATGCATGATGAGCATCCTGCCAACATGGCATAAAAGGGATCTCAATGAAAACATGCATGATGATAACATGAGTATCCCATCAACATACAACAAAGGGATCTCAAAACACAACATGACAAATCATGACAACAAGTACATCACAGAGATGATTCCGCATCACATCAAGCAAGAATCATGAAATTGAGTAAGAAACAAGATCCCACATCAAGCATCAAACAAGGATCTTTGCAACACAATGCATAGCAAAATAAGTACATAAACGCACTGCATATATCTCACATCTAGGTGTAGGTTTTAACCCCGTACAGAAATTACCTGCATACGAATTCTAAATCACATGAAAAATAAAAATGTGAGAGCATAACACATAAAACACATATACATAGAGATTTCCCACTGGATCCCAAAACCAGGACTACCAGCTTGCTTTTTCATTATATTCCTTTCAATGTTACAATACATATTTATACATGCCGAAGCATCCAATACCATGGACCAAAAACCATCACGTCCAATACCATGGACCGAAAACCATCACGTCCAAAAACATAGGTGGGTCCGCCCAACCTAACATAGGGTCCAAAACCAAAATGTTCCGGGGTGCTGCCCCAGACCACATAAAGTGGGGTTACGGGTACCCCTCAAACCCCCTGTTAACTATGTGGAAAGAATATAACACAACCCAACAATCTCCCACTTGTTGTTTTCTTTCCACAGGGGGCCACAAGAGAGCTTAGTCATTTTTCCAGCCCTGAAACACCCATTGTTTCTCTACACCAAGATAACTTCTCAGAGCTAACAGATTTTGTCAATGCATCTGCAGTATTCTTCGAAGTGTCGACCTTTACCAGCAACACCTTTTTGTCTTCTATCATATCCCTCACAAAGTGATACTAAACATCAATGTGCTTTGTCTTTGAATGATAAGCAGGGTTCTTTGCCAAGAAAATTGCACTTTGGCTGTCACAGTCTATCCTTATAGCTCCCTGAACTAACCCCATACTTGAACACAATCTCTGCAACCAAACTGCTTCCTTGCTTGCATGAGTGGCTGCCATGTATTCTGCCTCTGTAGTTGATAGTGCCACTACAGATTGTTTCTTACTCATCCAACTGACTGCACCTCCAAATAGGTTAAACACATACCCACTTGTAGATCTTCTCTGATCTAGATCTACAGCCCAGTCTGCATCAACAAAGCCACGAATATCCAACACTCTGTCCAATTCCTGGTCTTCCTTGGTAGCACAAACCATAGTCACTAGTGCCACGCAAATACCTGAAAACCCGCTTCACTGCTGTCCAGTGCTCCTTCCCTGGTTTTGACATAAACCTGCTCAATACTCCCACTGCATGTGGAATGTCTGGTCTAGTACAGACCATTGCATACATCAAGCTAACTGCACTTGCATATGGAACACGGGACATGTCCTCTTCCTCTTCTTGTGTCTTGGGACACTGTTCAACAGATAACCTCACACCTACAGGAATAGGAACCTTCACTGTTTACTATCCTGCATATTAAACCTGCAATATTGTCTCGACATACTTCCTCTGGTTTAGCCAGAGCTTCCTCTTTGCTCGATCTCTTTTAATTTCCATGCCCAAAATATAGTTTGCAGTACCGATATTTTTCATGTCGAATTTGGAGGACAATTGGGTCTTCAAATCCTGGATAGTTTCTTTGTCATTTCCAACCAGCAACATATCATCCACATAAAATACCAGACAAATAACACAGTCACCAATTAATTTAAAATACACACAGTGAATTGCTTTGCTTCTGGTGAAGCCAAGTCCCCGTATAAATGTATCAAATTTCTGATACCACATCCTTGGTGACTGTTTTAACCCATACAAAGACTTCTTTAACTTGCATACCAGTTCTTTCTTACCCTTCACCGCAAGCCTTCAGGTTGCTTCATGTATATTTCTCTCCCAAATCCCCGTGAAGAAATGTTGTCTTCACATCCATCTGTTCTACCTCAAAATCAAAAGCAGCAGCAACAGATAAAAGTAATCTAATAGAAGTTACCTTGGCAACAGGAGAAAAAATATCACCAAAATCAATTCCCGACACCTGGGAATAAACCTTTTGCTACCAACCGAGCTTTGCATTTCTCCACCTTCCCTTCTGCATTTGTCTTCTTCTTGAACACCCATTTGCTGCCAATGGGTTTCCTTCCAGC
>APFE030466245.1:19070-34753 GCA_000404065.3 Pinus taeda
ATGCCGAAGCATCAAATACCATGGACCGAAAACCATCGCGTCCAATACCATGGACCAAAAAAAACCATCGCATCCAATACCATGGATCGAAAACCATTGCGTCCAAAAAAACATGTGCGAAAATCATGCACAAAACCATAGGTGGGTCCGCCCAACCTAACATAGGGTCCAAAACCAAAATTTTCCGGGGCGCTGCCCCAGACCCCATAAAGTGGGGTTACGGGTACCCCTCAAACCCCCTGTTAACTATGTGGAAAGAATATAACACAACCCAACACTAGGGGCTATCCAAAGAAGGATGTCAAGCTACTGAAGTTGGTCGCACGTTGAATCTCGCAACGTAGAATCTCATGGAAATGGTTGCTCTCACATGAATGTTGACACCTGTACTCCACTTAGAAAAGTGGCAGGAAAATGAAATGAGCAAATGAAAAATCTAAATGCACCATTGGATTTGTGGTGTCGAATAGTGCAAAATCGACTGTCAAATTTTTGAATTTTGAGAAATTGAGAATCTGGGGCTCAAGGAATCTCTTAGATTCCCTCCTCCGGGTCCTCTGCAAATCAGCTGCTTAGATCAGGAAACTGACTGCTCCATCAGGTTCATGCCGCTGAGAGGTGTAAGATCGACATAAAGTTTGTCCAGTTTGGACATTGTGAAAATTTCACCCTCCTGGAAATTTTGGTCAATCATTGTTCCACCTGCAAATAAATTAATTAAAAAAAATTGTCTCGAATTCTATGCCCGCTCCTGATTCCTCCATCCCTACCTAGGCGCACTGGTGAAATGAAGTCTTATATAAACTTCTGGGTAGATATTCTCATGTGGGTTGGTTAGCACATTGGTTAAGATCTTCGAATTTGGTGGAGGTGGGTCTGGCTTCAATCCCCACGGAAACAAATTTAACACATAACCAATTTTTTTAACATGGGTGCGGTTATGATTTGTTTTAATATGGCATACAGTTTTGATGTGCAGTTATATGGTGTGATGTTATGTATTAAATGGAGTGATAACTGTGCAGAACCGTATTGATGCGTTAACTCCAAACGACGACGGTGGTTGGTTTATGTGTTAAATACTATGGATGGTACATGGGGCCGCGCGGTGGGGGCTGGCCCACATGGGCTGGGTGGGTTCAATTCCCGCTGACCTCCACAAAAATTTGTGATTCACATATGCTCTTTATATGGATATGCGTGTGGTGGTGGGGGTGGTGGGGGTGGTGGCCAACCACATCCTTTCTAATATATATATATGTTATTTATGTATATGTATATGTATATGTATATGTATATTTCTATGTAATATATATATATATATATATATAATATATATATATATATTTTTTTTTTTTTTTTAATACTAAGCCTTTTTTCTAAATTATCTGAAATTTGAGTGTAGGAGTCATTTTAACGAGGCACAAATTTTGCCTAGAATTGGGCCGGAGTTGGCTAGATTCCATCTGCTGGAAAAATTCCAAATTGTGTCTCCATTAACCTGCCTAGTCAGCAAAATTCAACCAAAACTTTGATTGCCTCTATCTTCCTCATCTGGACTCAGATTGACGAACAATTCACACCATCACAATCACAATGATGATATATTTAACATGAACCTGGTTCGAGCATATTCCAAACGCTTTGATTTTTGAGCATTCATAAGCCCTCTTTATCCTTTGTGTGTCTCTGGAGCCACTTGGATCAATCCTCCCTACTGAGGAGCTTTTGGTCCTCCAAAAGAATGAAAAATAACCTGCAACTTCTCTGTACCTTTTCTGCATTACAAATGTCCTAAAAGGTGTTGCTTCCATCTCCTTCACCTTTGTTCTTCGGAGCCTTAAGCGATGAGCCGACACCTGCAACCTCTGCAACCTATAGTACATTGTTTTTCAAATTAAATGCTTGACTTTCATGGCCAACTAATGACCCAAGCATCCCACACTTGCCATGAGTTTATAACACATACTCGGTAGTCAAGTTTACATCAAGATGGACGGAATACCCCAGCTATGAAAACAAGGCCAACATATAATTGTTGCTTCAAAAAGTGATGGAAAACACCTCATCACTACAACACATGATTTACAAAATAAGGCCAAAAACTATTTGTTTTGACAAGTGATGGAAACACAACATCACTTTTAGAGTGTAAAATGAGACTCAAAATAATACCAAACATCATTATTGCTGAACAAGTGATGGAAAACGCATCATCACTTTTACATTTTAAAATGCAACAAATGATTTACAAAAGCACAACCGTGAAATGTTAACATATCTAGAAATCATTTTTCACTTATCAAGGTGAATGGATCATCTCCTTGTGGTGGTTTTGCTTGTCGAACAATTGCTTCACCCTGTTCATGCACTGACGCTTTGTCTTTAAGGCACTTCTCTGGGTGGAGCCTCCAACAAGTGTCTTTTTGATGGCCACCTTTGTTGCCATGACTGCAATACATCTTGTTCCTCCAGATCTGCTTACCATGCCTCTTTACCTACTGTTGAGAGGGTCTTTCACGCCTCATCCTTTTGTGTGCTGCCATTCTTTTCCAACATTTAGAAAATGTATGGTTATGTAATCCACAAAAGGTACATGTTTTTCGATGCCATGTTTTACATTCATCATTAACAACATTATTACAATTGAAATGAACATTCGAATGTCGAGACTGGTTATACCTTTCCTTGTCGTCTTTGGTGTAAGTATGGCGATGAGAGCTTGCCTCAGCTCTTTTCCTGCCATGGGATGATGGGGATGTGTTCCCATCATTCTCTTTCCTTGACGATTTCGACGATGTCTATGAAGAATCTGACACCTTTGAGCATTCTCCTTTGGCGTATCTCGAGCATGCAAATTGAGGTCTTTGCATAACCTCCAATGGTTGGGTTATGCCTTGGTTATTAACACCAAGTTCTTTTTCCTCCTCGTGCCTCGTCCTGGTAAGGAGCCTCATGTTTGTCCCTGTAATTGGGATCTCCACATCTCCAATAGAAATCATAATATGTCATGAAGAAACTAAAAGGAAATGAACATCTTTTACCTTGGTTGTCGATTTGGAAAGAAATGATGAGGGCTGCTCATCATATGTTTTTGGTGGTTCGCTAACTATCGTGGTGCATTCCCAACTTCCTTTCTCACATACCCAAGTCTTGCCTGATGGGATAATTCCTCTACTTTGATGGGGTTGACAATGCCTTGGCCATTAGTGCCTAAGCATTTTCCTTCATAATCCATTTTCTTCAACAGTTTGGAGCCAATTCTCGTGGTATGATTTTCGAAAACAAAAAAATCATCATCAAGACACATACATAAATTCAGAGAATTACATTTTACCTCACATGGGTCACGCTGCATCTTTTCCAAGACCGCATCATTTGCTTGCAGTTTTCATAGCAAACTATGTTTCTCCTCCTTCTCTTCATGTAGAAGTATCTTCAATTTAGTGTTCTCTGTTTGAATATTTTGGTTGTTGTCCTTCAGCTCTTCCAGGGCCTCTTCCATGGCTCACAATTGAAGCTGCAGTCATTCCTTTTCCTCTATCTCTTTCTATAGAGTTTCATACATTATTTCCACCCTTTTGGAAATTTTGAGCATGGTATCGTACATCACTTTTTCATCCTCCGTCATTGCACATTCCATTGTTCACACTGCAATTCACATCCATGTAAAGACCACTATGATACCACTTGATCCAGGTCTGGTGTGACAAAGGACCCTTCCAAGAACTTTTACTTTCGTGATGTGTTAAATTGCATTTAAAAAAAAAACATAAATTAATACATCTGCATGCTGTAAAGAAGAGGAACACGACAATCATCAACACATGAAAACATAAGTCGTTCATAATGGAGTTCGTCTGGGAGGAACTACGTCTCCAGGCACCGGTGTCAAGATGGTGTAGGCCGTTGCATTAAGTGCTATCAATAGTGATGATGTACATAAGAGGTGATGTCACTATCATATAAGGAAAATTCCCTCACGCAAGAGTGGCTCCAAGAGATGTTCCGCTACAGGAACCCTCAGTCAAAAAGACTCCTATCGGTATGACATAAACTCATGCTTAGTGAGCATCCGCCAACATGGCATAAAAGGGATCTCAATGCAAACATGCATGATGACAACATGAGTATCCCATCAACATACAACAAAGGATCTCAAAACACAACATGACGAATCATGACAACAAGTACATCACACAGATGATTCTACATCACATCAAGCAAGAACCATGAAATCGAGTAAGAAACAAGATCCCACATCAAGCATCAAACAGGGATTTGTGCAGCACAATGCATAGCAAAGTACATGAACACATTGCATATACCTGACATCCAGGGGCCATCTGAAGAAGGATGCCAAGCTGCTTAAGCTAGCCGCACATCGAATGTCGCAACGCCAAATCTCATGGAAATGGCTGCTCGCACATGAATGTTGACACCTGCACTCCACTTAGAAAAGTGGCTGGAAAATGAAATGAGAAAATGAAAAATCTGAACACACCATCCAATTCATGGCGTCGAATAGTGCAAAATTGACTGTCATATTTATGAATTCTGAGAAATTGAGAAGATGGGGCTCCATGAATCTTTTAGATTCCCCCTAGATTCCTCAAAGATTCTCTCCTCAAGGTCCTCTACAATTCGGCTAATCTTATCGGGAAATTGACTGCTCCATTGGGTTCATGTCACCAAGAGGTGTCATATTGACATAAATTTTGTCCAATTTGGAGACTGCGAAAATTTCACCCTCCTGGAAATTTTGCTCAGTCATGGTTCCACCTGCAAATAAATTAATTAAAAAAATTTGCCTCGAATTCCATGCTTTCTCTTGGTTCATCCATCCCTGCCTGGGCGCACTAGTGAAATGATGCTTATATCAACTTCTAGGCGAATATTCTCATGTGGGTTGCTTAGCACATTGGTTAAGATCTCTAAATTTGGTGGAGGTGGTTCCGGGTTCAATCCCCACGGAACCAAATTTAACACATAATCAATTCTTTTTAACATGGGCACGCTTATGATTTTTTTTAATATGGAATACAGTTTTGATGCACGATTATATGGTGTGATGTTGTGTATTAAATGGAGTGATAACTGTGTGTAACCGTATTGATGCGTTAACTCCAAACGGTGGCAGTGGTTGGTTTATGTGTTAAATATCGTGGATGGTATATGGGGCCACCCAGTGGGGGCCGACCCATGTGGGCCATGCGAGTTCAATCCCCACCAAACTCCACAAATTTTTTTTATTCACGTATCCTCTTTATATGGATAGGTGTGGGGTGGTGGGGGTGGTGGCCCACCACCTCCTTTTTTATATATATATTTTTTAATTTTTAATACTAAGCCTTTTTTTTTAATTTTCTGAAATTTGAGCATAGGAGTCATTTTAACGAGGCGAATATTTCACCCAGAATCTGGCCAGAGTTGGCTGGATTCTGTCTTCTGGAAAAAGTCCAAATTGTGTCTCCATTAACTTGCCCAGTCAGCAAAAGTCAACCAAAACTTTGACTGCGTCTATCTTCCTCATCCAGACTCAGATTCACGAACCGTTCACACCACCACAATCATGAAGACGAGATATTTAACATGAACCTAGTTCTAGCATAATCCAAACACTTTCATTTTTGAGCTTTCATAAGCCCTCTTTGTCCTTTGTGTGTCCCTAGAGACACCTAGATCATGGCATCATCTCACCACCTTCACCATCACAAGCATGTCAAAGAGTTGGTCTCATCACAATGGACCGAGTGACAGTGATATCTTGCAAAGCTTGCTCAAGCCATGTTGTTTCACATGAGTACATGTGCATTGTAATGTTGAGTCATGTCAAGTGTAAGTCAAGTGTCAATGGTTGGATGTAACAATCATAGAGTAGGTGAAGAGTCATGAGGGTAGTTGAACTGTTGCAAAGGGGAATGTCAAGGGTCACCCCATCCTTTGTTATAAATAGTCCCTCATAATTCATTGTAATGGATTTTGGTCAACCAAGCTTCTACTAAGACTATTTTGAATAAGGCTTGGACAGTATTGTAATGCGCCTTGGCTTCTCCACTGCACGAAGCTAGTACATCTCTTTGGAGGAGCAGGCGGATATGGATGTAACGTTCCCTTGTTGGGGCTAGCAGGTTTACATGGATGTATTGTAGGATTGTGACTTACACTTCTTTATATAATAAGAGCCAAAACATTTTCATGCATATGTTTTTATTGTAGTTGGACTGCTTCAGTTGCTTTAATGATATGTGTTGTTTAAGTTACGTACTTGTGTATGAACTGATTCACATGCAATTATATGAATCTAGTTGTTAATGTGTTGCATATGTTGTTAATGATGTCACTGTCCATGTTGACTGCTCTACTAGACATCAGGTAGACCTTTCACATGAACCTTGCTATAACAACTGTGACACTCATCTCAGACTGATCCGTGATTGTTGTTCATGTTATCTTACCTTGTATGATGTGACTTCCACATCCAAGTGGACTACTCTGCTAGAAGATGTGCATGTCCTTTGCGTGGTGTTTTCCTAGCTAAGTTGGGACTAATCCCTTTCACCCTGGAACTCACCTTCACCTTCCTCTCCCTTCGAAGTGTTGGAACCTCTCATAGACCTTCCTTGACTCACTGCATCAGTCACACCCTTGCTACTGACAGAGTTATCTTACTTTCCTCTATGCGACTTCGAGGTCAAGGCATTACCTTATGACCCACTGTTGGGACTCCTACACCAAATGGTTTGAGGTATAATTGGGACTTCTTACCAGGGAGATCCCCTTGACGTGTTGGCGGGTCCAACACTGTCAACATTTATGGCGCTAGAAGGATGGCCTGATTACAAGTTGTGTCCTCTCATCTAGTTTTGAACCTTTGCATATCTTTCATCGAGTCTTCCACTCTTCTTCCCCTGAGGTGTTTTTCGAATCGTGAAGATGTCTCCATCTTGGGGAAGCTTTTTAACCTCTTGTCCAGTCACACATATGATGGTGAAGGTGAAGTGGCTTGGCCTAAGCACTTATATAACTTTATTTTCATGATTTATGGAGAAAATGAGTTTTTTGATGAACAGGCTGATTTGTTGCTTCCATACACACTTTGTGAATCTCCATTTCGTTGGGTGCTCAGCCTACTCACTGACATCGTGCACTGATTTGAGCACTTCTATGATCTCATTGAAGACATGTTCTTTCATTTTGATCTAGACTATCTTGACTGGAAACAGTTACAACAATAGAGGGCTCCGCTTGAATCCATTATTAATTTTTGGCAGCACTTCCGTGACTTGCAGTTTCAAGCTCCAAAGAGCCAGATGAAATTTTCTTATGTTTGGGACTAATTCGAGTATTTCCTTAAGTAATTTTCCCGTCCCAAGAGGAAGCTTCATATCAAGCCTCACTCAACATTCTTCATTGTTGGAACTGCGCAATCTCATGTGGGAGTGGGCACTGTGTCAACTAACTGTCTGCCTCCCTCTCATTCAATAGCTCCACCATTGCCCAGTGATGTTGAGGATCATGCTCACACACCTATTCATCCTTCACTCTCTCCCAACATCACTCCACTCGATTTTCGCATAGATTTGGTTGTGAGTCCTTTGAGCTCTCATATGCATTCTTTTCTTCGACATCCGTCTTCGCACTCAGGTGTTCCTCTGAATGATGTTGTCTTGTGTTCATCCATTCCGGACTCTCCACTTGTTGTGAACGAGGAACAACTCAATGACAAAGTCCGTGTTTCACAACCGACATGCATTTTCATTCATGAAGAGTGTAAGTGGGAGCTTGAACATCAACACTTGGCAAAGGATGACTCCCTTCTGTCCAAGTCTCCTCCATTCCTTCCTAACCTCTTTGGTGAAACTGCCATCCATTATTTTGCATGTGTATCTTCATCCACAGATGCACCCATTGTTGATCACTTGCAGGACTCACCGGATGTTAGTCCATCATTCGACAATAGAGAGGATAAGTTAATTGTTGAAAATACACTTGATCCTTCATCTGTCTTTTACAGAAACAAAGAGGATGAGTTTTTTCACTTTTCATCTACTCCTTTGTGTGATTTATCCAACCATGAGGATGTCGACCAACATCCTGAATTTTTTGATCTTGGTTTCGTGATCTCTTCACCTCATCATCTGATCACGATGTTGATTCACTCATTATTAATCTGTCTAAGCTACTGGTCTACGAAGATCCATCCATCAACAAAGTCGAAACCCCACAGACCATCGAGGCACTTCAACCTGAGCTGATGGTTATATCAGGCCCTTGATATCTTGAGGTTGGTTTTGCTTTCAATAAGGAAATTGTTCAAACACTCAAGGCTCCTCATCACTGATCTGTATGAAATCAAGATCAATCCAACGCTCATATTTTACTTCCTCCACTTGAACTACATGATCCCATTGCTCATTCATGGGAGGAGTCTTACATTACAAGCACTCATGTGCAATGCAAGTTATCTTTGTTTCTTTCATTTTCTTGCATGTCACAATCAAGAGTGTGCTTATGCTTAAAAGTTGCACGTAGTGTCACTCAGCACCATGATAAGTCCGCGGACTGCCTATCATGCACATGCACTCACTTATGTCTTGTGGGCACTTTGAATCATGAAGTGTGGTTGTCTTTATTGTTATATCTTTCTTTCTTGTTGGTTCACACAAATGGGTTTCTCATGAACCAAGCCTTCACCAACATGGGTCTACTAATGTGATTAGGCCCATGTACCATTAGTGTAGGAGTAGGAGTAGTGTTTGCTTTCAATTTTTTTCTTGCATGCTTGTTTGCTTACGTGATTTGTTTGCTTGTTCGTTTACTTACTCTGCTTTCATTTTTGCTTCTGCTCTTGCTTTGCTTTGTTGATTGTTAGTTTGTTCGCTTGTTTTGTTCATAGGTTAGTTTTGCATGAAACTATGTATGAACCTTGAAGCGGGCTGGGTAAAGTACAAGAGGGCTTGTACAACTATCACTACTTGGTTATCTCTCTCTTGAAATATGGCAACAAGACTATTCTAGTTTAATTTTTCCTTGAATTAAATTGTGAATGAAAATTGAATTTAGTCTTAACAACTATTAAGAATTAATTAATTTATTTATTTTAAATTAATTAGTTGGAGAAATTCAAGTTAGAAGTCTTTTTGAAGTCATGCAAGAGTTATCCCTTAAATTAAGGAGATAAGATTGAGTTATATTTGAGTTGTAATCAGTTAACTGAGTTAAGTCCAGTTAAATTAGTTCCAAATTGTTTGAGGAACTAATAGTGAGTTAATAGTCAGTTGATGCATTAATGCACTCAACTAGTGCGACTATAGTTAACTGAATATTCCCTCATCAAAAACTCATGCATGTCTATTCTGAGAAAGACCTAGTTGAGATAAATGTTCAAGGACAGTGTACTATCAGTTGCATGTGTTTTCTCATGGAGAAAACTCATGCACGCAGTCAAGGATTTATCCTTGAGGATTGTGCAGTTTTGAAGGGGAGGTTTTCCACTTGGTAATAGGGAATCATACACAAGGAACAACACAAGGAAATAGGAGCTTGGAGGGCAGAGAGGAAGGCTGGAGAGAAGCCAAGATTGCCTGTGAGCATCTGTGAGGATTGTACTGAGAGTTGGCTAGCTGTGAGAGCTAAGGCTTTGTATATTTCCTATGTATTTCCACCATGTATAATAATACAATAGTGTGGGGTTTTTAACTGAGGCTTTCCCCAAAAGTATTTTCATGTGTATTGTGCCATTGATTCTTCTTCTTCTGCTTATATTGTTCAACTTGATATTTAAGCTTCTGCAAATGGATAGTAGAAGTAGTTATAGTATTCTGCTTTGATTTATATTGCATTATTGGGTTAACCTACACAGATTTTCTACATGGTATCATAACTATATTTGTGGAAATTTCTACATGGTATTGGAGTTGTGAACAGTATAATGAGAAGAGAATTTGAAGTTTGAAGTTCGGGTTTGCAGGTGAAAATTGAATTCATATCATACTTCAAGGTTGGCCAATGGAATTCTATGGCTTGAAACTCGAGTATGCCTTGGAAGGTAGCTCAAATTACATATCATGGAAAGATAGAATGGAGGTTGTATTAGAAGACAATGGCTTGAAGGAATTCATTGATCAAGAAATCCCAAAGCCAACTTCAACTAATGCACAAGAGTTGGCTGAGTGGAATAAGTGTGTTGCGAAGGTGAGATGGATCATCCTTGAAGGAGATCGAGACCATATTGCCTTGAGTCTCCATGAGAAGGATACTCCATTTTCAATGTGGAAGACATTGAAGGACCTCTACCAGAACAGTAGCGATCAGGGGAAATTGGTGCTCAAGGATAAACATTGAAGAATCAAGATGGAGAAGGGTGATACTATTTCCACATATTTGAACAAGCTCACCACCTGCAGAGATGAGCTTGGTAGTGTGGGAATAACTACTACCAATGATGATATGGTGAGCCTCGCTCTCCTTGGCCTTCCAAAGAGTTGGAATAGCTACTATGACTCTATGAATGGAAGGGAGAAACTGTCGGATTGGGAACGACTATGGTTGGATAGATCAGGAGGAGCACACGAGATGGTCCTTCATCCAAGAATGATGATGAATAAAATCTGGCCTTAGCAAGTAATGCAAGGAAAGGGAAGGGGAAGGCTTCCCATTTTAAATCGAATTCTTCTCATGGAGGGAAGAAGGGTGACATGTCTAAAGTAAGATGCTTTAATTGTCACAAGATGGGACATTATGCGACTAATTTCCCATCAACGAAGTCCAAGAAGGGGTCCTTGGAAGGATCGAAAGGTGAGGCATTAGCCTCTCAGTTCGAAATGGGCTTTACCCTCATCACATGCATGGTGTCATCGATGACAGGTTGTGTCTGGTATCTTGACAACGGAGCCTCATTCCACATGACTAGTGATCAAAATTTATTCAGTGCCTTGTAGGAGAAAGAACTCAAGATGCGCATAGACATGGGTGATGACGGAAGGTATAGTGTTTCAGGAGTGGGCATGGTTGCTTTTCATATGGAGCATGGAGCTCCTCTGACCTTGACAGATGTGATGTATGTTCCCGGATTGAAGAAGAACTTGGTATCAATCGCGATGTTGGAGGACAAAGGCTACGATGTTGTCTTCAGTAAAGGAAAGGCGTTCCTAACACACATAGACACGGCTTAGACCAAGAGGATAGGGATTCAGGTGAAGAATCTCTATAAAATAGAGGTAGATTATTGTGCAGCATTGAGTATGAAAGTAGTATTGGTGCAAAGCCAAGACATTGGGCACACCTACCTATGGTTTTGTGCATGGTTTTAGTACATGGTTTTGGACGCGATGGTTTTCGGTCCATGGTTTTGGATGTGATGGTTTTTGGTTCATGTTATTAGATGCTTCAGCATGTATAAATATGTATTGTAATATTGAAAGGAAAATAATGAAAAATCAATCTAGTAGTCCCGGTGTTGGGATCCAGGGGAAAATCTCTGTGTATACATGTTTTATGTGTTATGCTCTCACATTGTTTATTTTCCGTGTTTTAGAATTCGTATGTAGGTAATTTCTGTATGGGGTTAAAACCTACATTTGGTGTCAAAGTTATTTTGGCTTCAAGGGGACACCTTTGTTGCTAAGGGGTTTTGCTCGGGGTAGTAGATCCAGGTATTAAACCAATAGGAGTGTCCGATGAAAAATGGAAGAAGCTGGATCAGAAGGCAAAGAGCACAATACGATTATGTGTATTAGATTTAGTATTGTTGAATGTATCAGGGGAAGGTACAACGAATGCTTTGTGGTACAAGTTAGGGACTTTGTACCAATTGAAGTCTCCAGTGAATAAACTATTCCTACATAAAAAGTTGTATAACTCGAGGATGAAAGATGGAGATTCGGTGATAAAGCATCTGAATGCATTTAATATTGTGGTAAGTCGGTTACTATCTATTGATATTAAAATTTCAGATGAAGATAAGTGCATCAGTTTGTTGTGTTCTTTACCAAATTCGTGGGATAGTCTGGTTATTGCAATAGGTAGCAATGCAACTTCCTTGTAGTTTGATGAAATAGTCTCATCCTTGCTCACAGAGGAGATGAGATGGAAAAATATGGAGAGCCAGAATGGTGATGCCTTGTCTCTATGAGGACGGTCCCAGAGTAGAAACAAAAATAAGTCATCGAGTGGGAGATCGAAATCTAGAGGGAGATCTAAATCTCCAGGAAAACCTGTAAAGGTGTGTTGGAAATGTGGAAAGGAAGGGCACTACAAAAGGGACTGTAAATCTAAAGCTCCTGACAAAGGAAAGGGATCTGATGATGCTTCTTCTACAGAGGTGAAAGCCACCTTAGATGAAGGTGGGGATGTGTACTTGGCCTCTTCAAATACACATGTAGATCATGAGGCATGTTTGATTTACTCAGGCGCATCCTTTCATTTCACTCGCCATAGATAGTGGTTTTTCCAGTATGAGAAATATGATGGTAGTGATGTCTTCTTGGGGGATGATAGGAAGGCTAGAATTTTTGGTCGTGGAAAAGTAAAGTTGAAGTTGCAAGGTGGAAGGGTTAGAACACTTCTAGGTGTTCTACATATTCCTGCATTGACGAGAAATCTGATTTCTGTAAGAAAGCTGGATGATGCAGGTGTAAAAAAAGTGTTCAAGAAGGATACCTACAAGATGGTTCGAGGAGCACTGGTATTGATGTGGGGAGTTTGGATTGGAACTCTGTACAAGCTACAAGGTAGCACTGTTGTTGATGGGTGCAACAGTTCTGTGGTTCGTGGAAGTGGAGCAGAAAATTTAGTGGTCTTTGGACAGAAGACCATGCTATGGCATCAAAGGCTTGGACATATTGGAGAGAAGGGCCTTCAAATACTTCATGGTAAAGGTATAGTAGAAGGTATGAGTAATAGCTCTCTGGTTTTTGATTTCTGTGAAAATTGTGTATATGGGAAGAAGCATTGGGTGAGTTTCCCCTCTGGTGGTAAGAGGACAAAACAAATATTAGAGCTTGTGCACAGTGATGTGTTTGGACCTGTGAAGGTTGGATCACTGGGTACGTCTATGTACTATGTATCATTTATAGATGACTTCTCAAGGAATACATGGATATATTTCCTTAAGAAGAAATCTAAAGTCTTTGATAGGTTTAAAGAATTTAAGGCTCTAGTGGAAAACCAGACAGAGATAAAGATAAAGGTGCTAAGGTCAGATAATGGTGGAGAGTTTTGCAGCAAGGAATTTGAAGAATTTTGTAAGAAGTGTGATATAGCACAGCAAAAGACTACTCCATACACACATGAGAAAAATGGAGCTACAGAAAGAATGAACAAGACGTTGATGGAAAGGGAAAGAAGCATGCTCAGTGGTGCCGGGTTAGGATAGGAATTCTAGGTAGAGGCAGTGGAGACAACATGTTACCTAGTCAACAGATCACCTTCATCAACGTTGGAGGATAAGACTCCACAAGAGGTATGGAATAGTAAGAAACCCTCTCTTTCACATTTGAGGGTATTTGGATGTGATGCATATGTACATGTTCCAAAGGATAAAAGAACAAATTTGGATAGTAAATCTGAAAAGTTCATCTTTATTATTGGGTTGCATTATATTCTTTCCATGACTAGCCCAAGTAGTTAACTGTGGGATTAGAAGGGGGGCGGAGCTACCCCTTCGTTGTGTAGTGGGGGGAGTCACAAGGGGTTTGAGGGGTGCAGGTCACCCCACTTATGGTTTTGTGCATGCTTTTTGCAGATGGGTTTGGACGCGATGGTTTTCAGTCCATGGTTTTGGACGCAATGTTTTTCGGTCCATGGTATTGGATGCTTCGGCGTGTATAAATATGTATTGTAACATTGAGAGGAACATAATGAAAAATCAAGCTGGTAGTCCCGGTTTTGGGATCCAGGGGAAAATCTTTGTGTATATGTATTTTATGTGTTATGCTCTTTCATTCTTTATTTTCTGTGTTTTAGAATTTGTATGCAGGTAATTTCTGTACAGGGTTAAAACCTACATTTGGTATCAAAGTTGTTTTGGCTTCAAGGGGATGCCTTCAGTGGGAGATCTATGGGATTGACTCTGGTGGTGAAAGAAGATGGCAAGCAGTGGAAAGATAGAGATTGAGAAATTTAATGGTCAGAGTTTTGAGCTGTGGAAACTCAAGATGGAGGATCTGTTGGTGGATAAAGATCAGTGGATCATGGTAGATCCAGGTACTAAACCAACTAGAGTGTCTGATGAAGAATGGAAGAAGTTGGATCAAAAGGAAAAGAGAACAATACGATTCTATGTCTCAGATTCAATATTTTTGAATGTATCAGGGGAAGTTACAGTGAAGGATTTGTGGGACAAGTTAGGGACTTCATACCAATCTAAGTCTCTAGTGAATAAACTGTTCCTACGGAAAATCTATATAACCTAAGGATGAAAGATGGTGACTTGGTGACAGAGAATCTGAATGCATTTAATACTGTGTTAAGTCAGTTATTGTCTGTTGATATAAAAATTTCAGATGAAGATAAGTGCATTAGTTTTTTGTGTTCTCTACCAGATTCATGGGATAGTCTGGTTATTTCAATAGGTAGCAATGCAACTGCCTTGCAGTTTGATGAAATAGTCTCATCCTTGCTAATAGAGGAGATGATACGAAAAAATATGGAGAGCCAGAATGGTGATGCCTTGTCTGTACGAGGATGGTCCCAGAATAGAAACAAAAATAAGTCATCGAGTGGGAGATCTAAATCTAGAGGGAGATCTAAATCACCAGGAAAACCTGTAAAGGTGGTGTGTTAGAAATGTGGAAAGGAAGGGCACTACAAAAGGGACTGTAAATCCAAAGCTCGTGACAAAGGAAAGTGATTTGATGATGCTCCTTCTGCAGAGGTGAAAACCACCTTAGATGAAGGTGGGGATGTGTACTTGGCCTTTTCAAGTACACATGTAGATCATGAGGCATGGTTGATTGACTTAGGTGCATCCTTTCACTTCACTCCCCATAGAGAGTCATTCTGCGAGTATGAGAAATATGATGGTGGTGATGTCTAATTGGGGGATGATAGGAAGGCTAGAATCATTGGTCGCGGAAAAGTAAAGTTGAAGTTGTAAGGTGGAAGTGTTAGAACACTTCTGGGTCAAGAAGCATGCTTAGTGGTGCTGGGTTAGGACAGGAATTCTAGGCAAAGGCGATGGAGACAACATGTTACCTGGTCAAGAGATCACCTTCATTAGCGTTGGAGGATAGGACTCCACAAGAGGTGTGAACTTGTAAGAAACCCTCTCTTTCACATCTGAGGGTATTTGGATGTGATGCATATGTACATGTTCCAAAGGAGAAACGAACCAAGTTGGATAGTAAATCTGAAAAGTGAATCTTTATTGGGTATAAGGATGGTTTAAAGGGTTGTAAGCTTTGGAACCCAGTAAGAAGGAAGGTTGTGTACAATCAAGATGTGGTGTTCAGAGAGGTGAAAGATGTTATTAAACATGAAGTCCAACCAAAGGAACCTAAGAAGATAGAGTTTTAGCTAAAGGAGGAAGAATCAAAATCTACAGCAAAGGAGGAATTAGAAGATGAAAAGCCACAAATTCCGGGTGTGAGAAGATCAGTTCAAGAAAGAAGGCAGCCAGAAAGGTATAGTCCATCTGCTTTCTGTTCAAATTTTGCTTTATCTATTACTGATGATGATCC
>APFE030466258.1:2392-90547 GCA_000404065.3 Pinus taeda
GGATTAATATTATAAACCAAAGAGACTATTAATATTATAATCCCAAATAATAAATAAACCAAAGAGATTAATAATACAAACCCAACAGATTAACATTATAAACCCAGGATTAATAACATTATAAAGCCAAAAGATTAATATCATAAACGTTAGGGATTAATAATCTCAAGGGATTATTAATATCATAAACCCAAAAACTTAATAAATCCAAGGTATTAACATTATAAACCATTGGGATTAATATTATAAACCTAAAGGATCAATAATCCCACGGCTATTAATATCATAAACCCAAGAGATTAATATTAAAAATACAAGCAATTAATATTATAAACCCTTGGGATTAGTATTATAAACCGAGATGATTAATAAAATCTTGGAATTAATTTATAAACCCAAGGGATAAAAACCCAAAGAGATTAATATTATAAACCTAGTGAATTAATATTAAAAAACAATGGATTTTTATTTTTTTTGTAAACAAGGTAGTTCTTTTTTTTTAATTATTTTCTTTTTCGAAATTTACATGCCCATCACACAGACGAACCAACCACCTACCCGGAGGAAACCAGGTGGCCATCGGTCCGCATTATAACTAGTCCAAAACTGAAATAAGTTCATCATCAACATGTGTATCTTCCCAATACTCTCTGGTTTTTTAGTCCTAGACATTCCAAAACTGGAGACAAAATACTGAAGAAAACATCTACTACTCATATTCCAAATACTCTCTGGTTTTTTAGACCTAGACATTCAAAAAATTGTAGACAAAATACTGATAAAAACTACTACTCCTCATCTGAGGAGGTTATCTGGCAGGTTGCCTGCTCCTCTGGTTCATCATCTTCTTTCCTTTGTTCTGCGGTTTAACTCCTGGGCCCGGGAGTTCTCATCCCTGCTGAAACAGTTTCCACTTTAACTCAAACAGAGTTTGCTCAATGCGGCCCAAAGCAAGGTTTTTCCTGTATGTTTGGATCTGGATGGTTGCCAATTCCTTCATTATTTCCCCGCTGATATGTTCCGGTTCTTTGTTTCATTCCTATCGGTTCTCTACTTCTCCTTCCATGTGCTCCTAATGGAGGGTCATGGCTCGAGAAACTATGTGTTTCATGATCCATTATAGTTGCAAAGTTCTGGTGTACAACAATTGTCTACCATTTGTAGTGCCTAGGTCTTGAATCATTTCTTCCCACTCGTGCAAGGGGAGGTTCCTGCCCTGAAGATTTTGTCTTAAGTCACGCCCCCAGCTCCAAATTTGTTCCCGAATTTCCTTCGCATTTGCTTTCATGTAAGCGTCCACTAGTTCTTTTAATTGCTCACTTGTTTCTTTTCTGCCTTTTTTCTAGCTCTTACTGCTTGTTTCTGCTTCTTGCTTGATATTCCTTTTGCTTCTCCTTGGTGCCATGTTTTTGCCAGACAGCTTCCTGATGCTCTAATCCTTCAGGTAGATTTGTTGTTTGATTGTTGGCCCTTCACTGTTTGTTAGACCCGTCAGCCTGGAGCCACTTATCGATCCTCTGTAGTTGTCTTTGGTCGTCGATGAGTTCTCTCTGGCCACCTTTCTTCTCCCTCGTCCGCATGCAACATGTATTGTTTCCTTCATTCTTTAAGCTTTTTACATCCCTCTGTCTTAACCTTTCCTCCAGTTGTCTCCCTTTCCAACGATTCGTGGCGCGCTTTTTGGCCCACTTTCCTTGGGATCCTACCCACCTATCTTGTTCTTCGTGCTTCATTTATGACTATCATATCTCGGCTACTCTTGTCGTCCCTGTGCTAACTCCTCATTGCCATTTGGCTCTCCTCTGCTGTCTCTTCTCAGTCATGTTGTCCTTTCCTCCCTATGCCCACCTCCTTCCATTTTTGCTCCCACGTTTCTCGGGTTTGTTACTTCTCTTTCTTCATTCGTCATCCCTGTCCTTTCAGTCCTTTCTTCCGTTCTGTTCTAATCCAAGGGTGCTTTATTCTGATTTGCCTGCACATGTTGTCGTCATGCTTCCTTCCTTTTGATGTCATTCAGATTCTCTTGCTGCCTCTGATCTGCCTCAATTGCCTATTTTATCTTGTTCATTTCTTCGTTCATGTTTAGCTCTATTTCTCCCACATCTAATTGGTGCTCTCTATTGCGTCATCCCCAGTTTGCGAGGAGATCTGTCGGAGCATTTCCTTTCCTCTTCACATGAGACGCGAGAATATATGCTAATTGTTGAAGTTGCTTTTCAATTTCTGTAATTACCCTTGCTGTCCACCAACTTTTTCTTATTTTCTTCGCTTTTCCTCCTTGTTGTAATTGTTTTATTGTGTCTATGACCAGCTTAGAATCCCCTTCTATCTGCAATCGTTGATATCCTTCACGTATCACAATCACCAGTCCTCTGTTTAGCGCATGATACTCTGCTTCATTGTTGGTGGCCATGCCACAATCCATTGCATAAGCTCTTATGATCCTTCCCTCTTTATCTCTGAATATCCCTCCTATACCCGCCTCCCCTGGGTTGCGTTTGGTTGCCCCGTCGAAGTTTAGTTTTATAAATCCTTGGGGTGGTTTCTTGTACCTTTCTTCCACTCTTACTTGTTCTGCATCTTGTATCTTCCTTTTGCTGCTTATATTCTTTACCTTAATATCCAAACGGTTCATGATGCTTATTTTCGTACCTTCCGTCTTCTAGTCTTCCTCTATCCATTTTTCCAAAATTATTGTTTCCTTTATATTCCCAATAATTTGGTTCCAGATTTCCCCTTTATCAACTTTCTTTGTTCTGAATATTACCTTGTTTCGGGCTTTCCAGAGATTCCAAAGGAGAAATTCGAGTGACAGGTTCCAAGCATGGTTGAGGATGACGTTTCGGTATGGTTTGTTGCTCCATGTTTCAATTGTTTTTTTAATGCTTTCTACCTTTCTTTCTGTAATCCCAAAGAGTTGTTGGTGTTTTTTCCACAGGGTATTGCTGACATTACAGGAGTTGGCAACATGCTCCATGGTTTCCTCTTGTTGTTGGCACAACATGCAGTGGGAGGGCCCTTGCGTCCCTTTTCTTCTTAGATGATCCCAGGTTATAGCTCTTCCGTGTAGCACTGTCCAAGTAAAAAATGCCACTTTTTCCTAGGTTTTTAGTTACCAGATCCTTTTCCAGTCTTTCATGTCTGCGTTGCCCACTCTTATTTTCAGTTGGTAACCTTATGATATTGTGAACATGCCTTTGATTTGTTTACCCCATATTATTATGTCTGGTCCCTCTTTGATAGAAATTTTCCTCGTTTCCATTTCTTTGTGATATTTATTCCATTGATCAGTTTCTGGGGCTTCTGGCCAGTCATTCTTCTTTTTCCATTGTCTCCAGTGACAGTTGTGGTCCTCTACCCAATAGTTTCTTAGTGCATCCTCCACTATTTGGGTTGTATAATGTTGTACTTCGTATAGCTGGTGTTCTTGACCCAGGGTATCTCCCTGTTTCCACCCTTCCTGCCAAAAATCTGCTTTATTGCCTTCTCGAATTTCCCAGAAACTATTGTCTCTAATCATGTCTCTATTCATGTTGGCTAGGTTCCAAATAGCTGAGCCTTTTTTTCTGTCATGGTTCTAATTTTACCCTCCGGGGTCCATGCTATTTCATACTTTTGTTCCCACAATTGTTTCCAGAGGTCATTCCCACCTTGAATCCATCTCCACCATAATTTTTCCCCCATAACTTGGTTCAATATGTTTGGGTCTCGGAGTCCCAGGCCACCCTATGAAAATGGCTTGCTTAACCATGTCCCTGATAGCAGTGCCCATTTTTTCTGTTTGTTTGCCCCTTGCCATAGAAATTTTTTAAAGATTTGTACCAATTTCTGACATATGGTTTTCAGGATTGCTTGACTTGCCATCTGGTAAATTGGCATGGCTTGTAGTACTGATTTTAGAAGTATGAGCCGGATCGGTGTGTTGAGCATTCTAAACGTCCAATTTTCCATTCTTTTTTGAATTTTCCTTATGAGGCCTTGCCAGTTTGCTACTCTATACTATTGGTCACTCAGTTGTATTCCTAAGTATTTTGTTGTGAATTTCCCAATTTGGAACACTAAAGTTCTTGCCAAAAAGGCTTGGCTCATTCTTGGTGCGTTGAAGAAGAAAATTTCATTTTTCTCCTTGTTCAACTTCATCCTTGAAGCTTTGTTGAATTCAGTCAGGATTTCCCTAAGTTTTTTTGCTTCCTTGAGGTTTGCTTGGTTGTACATCATTACATCATCCACAAACTATTGATGTGTGATAGTTAAATCTTTTGCCCATGGGCTAAGCCCTTGGAATTCTCCTCTGCTTACTTTGGCTTTAATTAAGTGACCTAGTCCCTCTGCTGCTATGATGAACAGGAACGGGGAGAGAGGGTCTCCCTGACGTAGGCCCTGGGTGGGCTTGAAGGTTTCCATCGAGGTTCCGTTTAGAAGGATTGACATACTCGAAGTGGATATCATGGACATTATCCATGCTATCCATCTATCATCAAATCCATAGGCTTGCAAGACTTCTTGTAAATATTGCCAACTGAGTTTATCATATGCCTTCGCTAGATCTAGTTTGATCATCATTCCTTTTTTTCCAGTTTTCTTAAAGGTGTGGATCACCTCTTGAGCAACTACTATCCCATCCACTATCTGTTTGCCTTTCACAAAGCTTGTTTGTTCTTTAGCAATCAGTTCTAGAAGCAGGGGTTGTAATATTTTTACCATTATGGTAGCCATGATTTTATAGATTACATTGCAGAGAGCTATAGGTCTGAAGTTATGGGGTTCTTCAGCTTGGTCTACTTTTGGTAATAAGGCCAGGAAGGTAGCATTCCATGCAGGGTGCATTCGTTTGTGGCTTCTTGATTCTTCTACTGCATTCACAATGTCTTCTTTCATGAACTGCCATGTTGCTTGGAAAAACTCCGCTGTGAATCCATCCAGGCCTGGAGCTTTGTTTTTTGGCATTATCTTGATTACTTCCTCCACCTCCTTTTTTGTAATCACTCTTAGTAGCGCAAGGTTCTAATCCCTGCTTACTTTTTTTGGAATGATTTGTTTTATCTTGGGTATTTCTTCATGTCGATTACTTTGTGGTTCTGACAATATACCCTTGAAGTGTTGGATTAGGAGATTTTCCATTTCCTCTTTTTGGATAACTCTGATACCTTGTTTGTTTTTGAGGGAGAAGATTCGGTTTCGCTGCTTTTGTTGCAGCATTGCCCTATGGAAAAATTTTGTATTCTTTTCCCCCTCTCTTAGCCATTGAACTCTTGACTTTTGTCGCCACAAAATTTCCTCCTATTTTCTCCTTTCCTCCAGTCTGATTAGTACTTCCCCTTCTTCCTTTGCTCTTTCCTCTATTCTTCCTTCTTCTATGATTTTTTGTTGTATCTTTTTCATTGTTGTTTGGAGTTGTTCCTTGTCTTTGTGGATATTACCGAATTCCTCTTTATTCCATATCTTGATCTCACTTTTCAGCTCCTTTACTTTTCTGCCACTAGGTTTCCATATTTTCAACTAGCGTTGAGTCTCTTAGCCAAAAGGCTTCAAACCTGAAAGGTTTGTGTTGGTTTTGATTATTCATGGCAATTTCCAGTTTGATTGGCCAGTGATCTGATCCTTGGCAGGGTAGGATCATTGCTTCATAGAATATATCTTTCCCTAGGAAATGTTTTGTGGCTAGGAATCTATCCAGTCTAGAAGCTATCTGTCGACTACCTCCTCATCTGTTATTCCATGTATATTTACCATTTAATGGTATTAATGTCTATTAGTTGAAGAGCTGTCTGGGTTTCCTTGAATCTCACCATATCTGCATCTTCCCATTGTAGACATCCTTTCTTTTCCGTTGTTGATGTTATCATATTAAAATCTCCTACTGCCACCCAGAGTTTTTCTGTATGTATTTTGCCCATTTGACACAGTTGAGTTAGAAAGGCTTCTCTCTCAATCGGTATATGGGGTCCATATACCACTGACACCATGAACCACTCTTTATTTCCTACCATTCTGAATCTTCCTGATAGAATCCTTCGCATTCCTATCCAACTGTCTGCCATTAACTCGGCTAGGTTCCATAGTATTGTTATTCCTCCTACACTTCCTTTTGCATCTATTGACATACTTTCGTAATGTGGCTTAATTTTTTGTAGAATTTCCTCCATTCTTGCTCCCATTATTTTTGTTTCTTGCAACAACATTATCTATGGTTTTTCGTTTTTAATCCTCTCGGCCAGGTATCTTTGCTTGCCCTTACTATTGAGCCCTCTTATATTCCATGATGTAAAAATCATTGAGACTATTGGGTTGTTTGGGGGAATACCGCTGATAGCGTTGCAACTCTTCCTGTGTTAACTAGCATTTCACCCATTATTTGAATGGATCCCTGTAAGTTCTTCCTTCCTCGTTTTTCCCACCTTTCCCTTTTTGTGGAGGCTCCTAATTATTATCTTGCATTCCAAGCTATTCATTCATCCCTACTTTCCCATTTTCTTTATTTTCTTTGTATTTTTGGAATGTATCTTTATATGGTTTTTTATCTTCCTCTGGGATAATTTTTTCGTCCAGATTCTTCCACTTGTCCAATAAATGTTTCAGAATTTCCTCTTCTGTTGTTGCTTCATCCCCTTTATTTGTATCTACTTCCATCACTTCATACTCCTGTTACAATTCCTTTTCTTGGGTCCCCTGTTCTTCTATCTCTTTTTGACTTTTATGCTTATGTTCCTGTGTATCCGTTTTTTCCGCTCCTCCTTCCTGGTTTGTCCCTTCTTGGTATTCCATCTTCCTAGTATCATCCTCCCCTTATTATGTTTGTAATGCTTCATACATATTCGTTTTTTGACTTGTAGTTGGCTGCTATTTCCTACCTTTCTGCTGGGGTTCTTTGATGGGTTGCTTCTTATATTTTATTTCTTGAAACCCCTCATCGTCTTCATTAAGTTTCCTCTGTTGTTTAATCTTTCTTTCTTCTTCCTATTCATTTAGAGGGAAGTCCTTAAATAGATGCCCATGTTCGTGGCATTTTCTGCATCTAAATGGTATGTGTTCATAGTCCAGAGTCTGCTGCCAGATCTCCTCATGGTACTCATGTTCGACGGTACCTGGAATGGGGTTTGCTATATTCATATATACACATTCTTGCATACGAGGTGTATCTCTCTCTTTTTGTTGATTCTTCTATCTTTACGAAGCTTCCTATGGTATTCCCTATGCCTTCCAGAATTTCAGGGTCCCAAAAATCCATTGGCAGTCCAAATAGTCTTACCCATACCGGTGCTGTTAGGAATTTTTCTTGGACTAGATTATAGCATTCCTCCGAATACCTCATAAATAACCCTGCATTATTATAGAAATATGGTCCATTTTCAAACACTTTCTCTTTATCTTGCAGGTTTGAGAAGATTACTGTGAAAAATCCACGAGCTCCCAGCTTCAGTTCCATATGGCCACGTGGCTTCCATTTCTGATGAATCCATCTTGTCAGTTCTTTTTATGATGGCCAGACTCCGATAAACTTGCAAATCAGTGCATGGTCTTTCATGTAGCTTCTATACCTTTCCAATTTTTTCATCGAAATTACAAACATCGATTTCTCCGTTGCACAAGGTAGACATCTTCCTTTGCTTCCTGCTTACCAGCGTGCTCCTAGTATAGGTCTTGGCGGTCTCTGAGCAACTTCCTCCTTGTTGTTACTGGTTCCTTTTCCTGTTGTCGCATCCCTATAGGAGGGGATCTCTCCCCTCCTAGTTTCCTCTGTCATTTTGGAAATGTATATCCTCTTCTGGTAGTCTGTTCACTGGTTTTTTCGAGGTATTTCGCACCACCTACCTCATGGCCGCAAGGTCACTAGGCTTGTAGAGCTCCAAGAATCCCTCATCGTGTTAGAAATATTAGATATATTAGGTTAAAGACAACAAGGGATTAATATTATAAACTCAAGGCATTAATATTAAAAACCCAAGCGATTAATAATATAAACTCAAGGAATTAATATATTAAACCCTTTAAACGCTAGGATTAATATTAATCCCTTGGCTTATTGATCCAATCCTTGTGTTTACATTAAGGGCTTATAAACCCAAGGGACTAACATACCCAAGCAAGTAATATTATAAACCCAAGTGATTAATACATTAAACCCTTTAAACCCAGGGATTGTGTTGTAATTGCTACAACAGCCCTAAAATTTGAACCACTTCAAAATTTTGGAGCCCCCTCCCCACTGAACTTTTGACCTTTGTCTGCATCATGTTAAGGTTCACACCCTTGGTACCGATTAAGGTTTTCCTCTATAACTTGGAAAAAATTTCATTTACAAGTTTTCAACTTATTTTTTCTGAAGGATGCAAGTCGCACCATGAGACCTTAGCCTCAACTTAAAAGTTGTTACTTGTGACCCTCTCCCTCACATCTCCTCTCACCCAAGTTGCTAAGTTGCATAATTGTCAAGTCCCACCAATTTGGATCTCTCTAGTACAATGACCTCACAACCTTTACTGAAGTTTACACTACAGGTCGCCAAGTTGCATAACTATTACCTCTCATCCTCACGACTTGGCATGATCTGTGACCTAACGACGTCACATAGACCTTTTACACACCAGATTACAGAGTCATTAGGTTGCACCATAGGAAGGTTCTTCAAATGGGACCTCTCCTAACCTGCAACCAAGCAGTCTCCCCCTCCACACATGTGACCCTTTTTATATATAATGCTTCCCTCATTTGTCATTTATCAGCTGATCAGAGCGCTCAAGGTGGATGATTTTGGTGACCTAGTGATCGTGTGACTTCTCTCCACATAAGAATCGTTTCAACTTCCCTTGCAATCATTATATTTTCCATCTTTCTTCCCATCTGGCCCTACCTATGCACCTTCCATTTTGTGCCCTAATTTTCCTCCTCACCACATCCTTTTCAAGCCCATTCTTATACCAAACCCTCCAACCTTTCCTTCATCCACCAAGGGCTATATTTGGTCTCCCATTTCTCCATTTTAGGTGCATCACCTCATTACTTGATCACCCCCGATCTTTTCACGCCCCATTGGGCTTACAATGATCTAGAATTATGCAGGAACGAAACATAATACATATATAAACATAAACATAGAGGTGCAGCATAAATAAATCTACATTTCATTAATATCAAAGAACTGAAAGATGCTTACATACAGAATGGAAATAAATTAGTATGGGTAATAGTAGCTTATCTTTGAGAAGAGATGTAGTAGCTACGTGCCTATGCACTGTGTTACAATGAGGCTTAAGGGCCTTTTTATTATTGAACAACAAAGAGAAACATAAACAACCAAAACCCTAACCCTAACCCTAGGAGATGGAACACCAAGAATTTTGTGGGCCCTATTGGAGTTAGTTGGACAACCAACTTCCCAGGGGAGTACCTTGGTCATATGATCTATGTTTGGCACATACTATACCTTGTTAGTAAGGTCTCTCCGAGTCCAAAATCAAGTGATTTAACTGTCATGAACTTCGAAACTATGAAACAAAGTGTCTACACAATAAGGAAAGCAAGAAGACTTCAGGAGGAGCAGCAAGTGAAGCTTTTGCTTCACAATTTGAGTTTGAATTAACTCTCATCACATGCAAGGAAAGCATAGTGATGGGGAGTGTGTGGTATCTAGATAGTGGTGCCTTGTTCCACATGACGAGGAGCACATAATTTTTCAGTGACTTGGAGGAGAAATATCTCCATATGCACTTCGAGATGGGAGCTGATCCAAGGTGTAGTGTGACGAGTATTGGTACAATCACATTTTAAATGGAGTCAGGGTCCCCTCTCAGACTAAAGGATGTGATGTTTGTACCAAGTGTAAAGAAGAATCTAATCTATGTTGCAGTGTTGGAAGGTTGTGGCTACAATATGATATTCAAAAAAGGGAAAGCATTCCTAAGACACGTAGCCATGGGACAAGTGAAGCAGATTGAGGTTCATGTGAAGACCCTTTATAAGCTAGATGTGGAAGATTGTGCTGCATTAGCCACAAAGGAAGAGAAGGTGCAGATTCGAGATGTCAGTGAGTCACGACATACAATACTTGGCCATTTTCATCATGGCACTTTAAATATCATATAGCAAACTGCCACATGCCTCCCTAAAGGAGCACTAGAGCAGCAGGATACATGCAAAGGGTGTACCTTGAGGAAGTACACAAAATCCACTTTCCATGGTCAGGACAAAAAGACAAATGCAGTCCTTGAAAGGATTCACTTTGATGTCTGTGGAGCTTTCTCGACAACCTCCAATTCCAAGCATATGTATTATGTTATATTTGTAGATGATTTCTCATGGAAGTGTTGGATCTTCTTCATGGAGAAGAAATACCAGATATTCTCCAAGCTTTTTGAATTCAAAGAACTTATTGAGAAAGAAAGTGGCAAGAAGGTCAAGACTCTCATAAGTGATAATGGAGGTGATTATGTGTCAAATGAGTTTAAAAATTTTTGTGCAAAGAAAGGAATTTGACGGGAATTGAAAAACACCCCACAACCCACAACAAAATGGGGTGGCTGAGAGGAAGAACAAAACTATTATGGGAGAACCAAGGGTGATGTTGCATGACCAAGGCCTATCATTGTACTTGTGGGGTGAAACATGCAACACAATGGTATATTTGCAGAACGAGAGTTATTATTGGATTTTTGGCATGAGTACACTAGAGGAAGCTTTTTCGAGGAAGAAGCCATATGTGTCGCACTTCAAAATTTTTGAAGCTTCAATATAATGTCGTGTTTCCAAAGAATCGAGGAAGAAGTTGGAGATGATAACAAAGTTGGGGATATTTGTGGGGCACACGAAAACTCATCACAACTACTGTGTGTACTTTCCATCCCTTAGAATGATAGTTGTGTGAAGGGAAGTGAAGTTTGAAGAGGAGAAGGTAATGATATGTTCTCCTAAGTGGGAGCTTCATTTGCAGCCTAACTAGGAGCTTTTGGCTCCAAAGGAACAACCTCAAGAAGTTGTGGAGTATCCACAAGAAGAGGAGCAGAGAGTGGAGACAACCACTCAAGCATAGACATGCATAGAAGGAAGGAATCGAACTAGGGAAGCTAATAGACTATTGCATGATGCTAGAGAGAATGTGGGAGCACCCACTTCTTAGCAAAGGCATATGAGGTCACCAGATTGATACAATGGCTACATGGATTTGATGATTGAGCTTGTAGATATTGAGCCATCCTCATTTAAGGAAGCAATAGAGAAACATGTATGGGTTGATGCTATGGTAGAGGGATATGATTCCATTGTCAGAAACGATGTTTGGGAAGTGGTCCCAATACGAGTAGATAAATTAGTGGTAGTTTTGATATGGCTTTACAAGGTAAAGCATGCAAGAAACAAAATCATACGGAAATACAAGGCTATATTTGTGGCCAAGGGGTTCTCTCAAGTTCAGGGAATTGACTATGAGGAGACGCTTTCTCCTGTATCAAGGTACTCATCCATCAGATCAATTCTAGCATTGGTTGTGTAGATGGGGTGGAAGATCTACTAGATGGATGTGAAGACAACATTTTGCAATTGCGTTATTGAGGAGGACGTGTATATTGAGAAACAAGAGGGGTTTGAGACCTTTGACAGATATTCGCATGTGTGCAGACTCAAGTGAGCATTGTATCGACTCAAGAAAGTACCATGTGCTTGGTACACCAAGATCATTAGCTATCTCACTAGTTTGGGCTTCCCCAAAAGTGAAGCAGATGCAAACCTTTATCATATTTTGGTAGCAGGTAAATGATTGATTATTGTGTTATATGTCGACGATTTAATTTTAACTGGTGATGAGAAGTTGATCAGATATTACAAGAGAATTTGAAATGGACATGGGACACATGCACTACTTTTTTGGTTTGGAAGTATGGCGAGGATATGGGGAGATGTTTGTCTATCAAGGAAAGTATGCCAATGAGATATTGAATAAGTTCCACATGGAGAGTAGGAAACCCATGGAGACTCCTATGGCAGGAAATTGGAGTAAAGAGGATGCAACTTCACGTGAGGAAGTGGAAGTAACCATCTATCAATAGCTTGTGGGTTCACTAATGTATTTGGTGAACACATGACCAGACATGTGCTATGTATTCAAATATATTAGTCAAGTTATGGTTAGTCCAACCAAGCTATATTTAAAGGCAGCTAAGCATGTTCTTCGGTACCTCAGAGCAATCACCTAGTTTGGACTATGGTACAGATGGATAGAGGGAGTGAAGATTCAAGGCTCCACGGATGTAGATAGGGTGGTGATTCCATTATATCAGAAGAACACATCAGGAGGAATTTCAGGGTCGGGTCCGCAGTAGTTTCTTGTTACAACAAGAAGAAAATATGAGTGGCACTTCACTCAACAGAAGTAGAATACATGGCTACCAGTCACACAATATGTGAGGTGATCTGGATGATAAATGTTTGTGTTGGGTTATTTGGTCAGATGATGGATCCTACTGTGATTTATTGTGATAATTAGAATTGTATCAAACTTTCTTAAAATCCCATATTTCATGATCAATCGAAGCATATTGATATCCGGTATCACCATGTACATGATTATGTGCAGAGGAGGAATATGTTGTTGGAATACATTCCTACACGGGAACAAGATGTAGACATTTTGACAAACACTTTGTCAAGAGGAAAATTTGAGTTCCATAGAAGCAGATTCAGGGTAACTGATAATCCCTTTCTTGCTAAGAGGGAGTGTTGAAAATGCAGTAAGAAATTCTCAAATTGACTTTGTCTTGGTCAAACTAGAGAGAATTTGAATTTATATTTCAGAATAAATATTGGAGGTAGTTAACTGAGGTGACATGGAACTTGTAACTCAATTATCTCATTTAATTCATGTTGGAGAAGCTTGATTTCAATATAGTATGATTGATTGCTAATTTGTGGCAATCTGTTTCAGTTAATTTGAGTTATTGTCAATTAAACTAGTTCTAAATATTAGAGGAACTAGTGGAAGGTCCAATAGTAGGGTGTGACTTAAGCCACAAATCATTGATCATTCAGTTAAATAATCAACCAACCTGAAATAATTGATGCATACAAATAAATCAAGTTACCCAGTTGAGATAGAGGTTCAAGGGTAGTGCACTATCACTTGTAGATTATTCTGAGTTGTATAAGTGGTGCATGCAGTCAGAGGATGAGCCTAAATGATTGCACAATTCCAACTAAGGCATTTCCTACTTAATAGGGGTCTAATTCCTAAAGGAACAATGCAAATAAATATGAGCTTGGAGGATAGGAAAATTGGCTAAGTATTGGCCAGAGTCAGTGAGTCAGTGAAGCAGAGGGATAGACTCTACACTTGTAGAGTGTGCTCAAGCTTGAGCAAGCATTGTATTTCATCTATATTCTTTGATTAATGCAATACATATATGAAGTGGTTTTGAGTAGTTGCTTTCCCCTAAATAAATCTCTTTTTAAGTGATAAATCTTTGTGCATGTTTATGTTATGTGTTCTTGATTGTGAATTAACTTCCACAATTGAGTAGAGTAGATTTGAGTCTTGTGTTTTAGTAAATTACATGGCTAGTTTCATATCTACACATAATTTCTATTGGTAGCTCTGTCAACTTCATAATGGACATGGGCCATATTTTCTTGAGTAAAAACAAGTGGTATGGAAATATCAATGGGACATAGTGGATGGAACCAACCCCACCTAAAAGGAGCTTTGGCCACTTGAGTTGTGGAGAACCCTGTTGTAGTTGTGTTGGACATAGGGGAAGCTTCCATCCCATGTGCATGGATGCTTTGAGTTGTACATGCGTAGGATTTGAACGATCATCCTGTTGATGACCTTTTTTTGGCCATTAGTTTGGGGCGAGAAGGATGTGTAGTTAAAGAACTTGGTATCCAACAATGACCAGAGGAATGATCAGAATGTACTTAAGAACTTGTTGTCCTGATCTGAGAAAATGGAGTGTGGGATCCCAAAATGAACCCAAACTCGTTCAAATAAGAATTTGACAGTGGCTTCAGTTGTGATACTCTTCTTGTAGGTCGTCAAAATGACCATCTTAGAGAATATGTTGATGACCAGGAAAACACAGTCATTGCTATGCATGGTAGAAGAAAGGCCCAACATGTGATCCACGAAGGTGGATTCTCAGGGCCAACTAGGAGTAGGCAGAGGAGTATACAAGCCTTGCTTTTTGATTGTAGGTTTGTAAATGGTACAGGAAGTGCAGGATCTGATGTACTTCCCACCATCATGTCAAAGATTCGGTCAATAAAAATACTTCTGCAACACTACCACTATTTTATCTACCCCAAAATGTCTAGGGACCCGACTGTAGTGCGCATCCAAAATAATTTTGGCACACTCACTTGAAGGAAAATAGAAGTGTCCCAGGTGACATAAAAATGCATCCTCGAGGTGGAAGTTTGGAACTTTCTTGCCTGCTAGGAGCATATATTATGTGGTGTCAAATTCTGGATCACTCTTGTAAAGATGCGACCATCTTGACGTCTCGTGTCCACAAGAGTCTAGCACTTTGGTCAGCGCCATAACCGATGATCGGCTAAGGTACTTTACAAAATTATTGGTGCTTCCCTTCTTGTACTTAATGTTCAAATGGAACTATTGCAGAAATGTGGACCATTTATGATGGTGATCATTCTGTAACTTTCCTTGTGTATGTATGAACTGCAGGGGTTGGTGGTCTGTGTGGATGACTGCTTCCTTCCCCATAATATATTTCATCCATTGTCAGCATACCTATACAATTGAATACATCTATTTTTCATAGGTGGGATAATTTCAGACTGTATCTAAAAGTGTCTCACTGTGATATGCCACTAGATTCCCTTGATGGGTAAGAACTTCACCAATAGCATAGTCAAAGGCATCTATCCCAATTTCAAATGGTTGTTGCAGGTCTGGTAATGTGAGTAATGGTGTAGAGAAGAGGTGATGCTTCAACTTAGAAGATGCCTTCTGTTGGGATTCAGACAAAAATTTGCTTTCACTCTACCCTTGGTGACTTGAACCAAAGGCTAAGTGATATGAGAGAATCCCAACATGAACATGCGATAGAAATTGGAAAGACCCAGAAAGATGCAGAGCTCTATGGGATGAGACAGATGTGGATGGAGCAACAAAGAGAGCTACAGTGCAGGAGTCCCAAGACTGTGCAAAGCTAGCAAGCTGCAGCAATGCAAGAGGCATAGGAGTGTTACACCAGTGCAGGATGGCACAGAGAGGTGTGCAATGGTGCGAGATGCATGGAGTGTTGCAGCAGCTCAGAGGTTAGAGAGGGAGCACTTGTCAGCGGCAGAGGGAGCTTCAGCATCAGAGGATGTTTCTAGCCCAATAGAGAGGTCAGTTGGGAGTTTTTTTTTTGTTTCTAGAGTTGCTGGAACAATAACACTAGGAAGAAGGGTTGCATGCAGAACATTCCAAAGGTTCAGGATCGGGTTTGAGTTGAATGCCTTTCTTGTTGAGAGGGAGCATTGAAAATAGCAACACGAAATGCTAAAAATAGAAATTATAAAAATAGCATTGCTATAAATAGCAGTTAGGGTACCAGTGTTGGACATAGCAAAAAGGAATGAAAAATGGAAGTGCTAAAAATAGCATTGCTATAAATAGTATTTCGGCCTGGACTCCAATTTTAGTTAGTCCCTAAACTAAAATTGAGAAGTAAAATTCGAACTTATTCTTAACAATTGTTTGATTAATAATTAATTAATTCATCTTGAGTTAATTAGTTGGATAAAATCAAACATGAAGTCTATGTGAAGACGTGCAACAGTTTCTCCATTGATTGAGGATTTTATCCCTTAGTTAAGGATATGAGGATGAGTTATACTTTGAGTTGTAATAAGTTAGCTCAATTAATTGAGTTAAGTCCAGTTAGATTAGTTCTAACAGTTTGTAGAATAAACTGAGTTCAGTTAGTTAATGCTTGAATGTATGTAACTGTTGCTCTTCAGATAACTGAATATTCTCTCATAAATAACTCATGCATGTCAGTTTAGTCAGAGACCCAGTTGAGATCAGAGGAAGGGATGGTGTACTATCAGTTCGAGGATTTTTCCTATATAGGAAACTCATCCATGCAGAAGGAATTATCTCCTTTAGGATTGCGTAGTTACTACTCAACCAAGTGAGTAGTGTGAGGTGAGAATTCGCACAAGTGGAAGCACTGGACCCCAGGAAAAACTGCACAAGGAAATAGGAGGCTTGGAGGGTAGAGGAGAAGGTTTGTGAGAAGCCTTTGACTGTCTATGAGCAGCAGAGGGATTGTACTGAGAGCAGGATAGCTTGTGAGATAATGCTTTGTGTAATCTGGACTATATTTCCACTTGTATGATAATATAGAGATTGGGGTTTTAGGCTGATGTTTCCCCAAGATTATTCTTCTGTGTTTCATGCGTTTTCTTTCCCTTCATCTATTATATGTGTTCTAATTGATCTTGCTCATATTCGATTAACCTTCCGCAATTTTGTTGTAGAAGTAGATCTTGTATTTTTCTTTAGTATATTGCATAATCTGTTGATCTATATTGAGAATTTCTACAATCCCTTCCAGAGTGTTGTTCTCCCATCTGATGAGAACCTCTTGGAAGCCATGGCCTCTTTTTGTTTGTGATCAACGATCTTGGAGTAGGGTTCCTTGTCTTGTGACAAGCTCGTTAAAAAATGAAACAAGGACCATGGAGCAGAGTTCCTTGTCTTCTGTCAAGCTCCTTAAAAAATGAAACAAAGGATATGAGAATGGTTCTTTTACTATGTCAACCTCATTTAAAAATGAAATAAGTGTTATGAGGATATTTCTTTTACTATGTCAACCTTGTTAAAAAATGAAATCGGTTTTCATGAGCATGGTTCTTTTCCTGTGTCAAGCTCATTAAAAAATGAATCAAATCCCCTTCCAATTCGAGTCTTTGATTAGATCTCATAAAATCCCAATCGAGTCTTCCGCTTGATCTCGTAAGTGAACCTTCATTCCATCGACTTTCTTGAATGAAATGAAGCTTGGGGGCATGTACCTTGAATAGAGTCATTATGTCAGGGGCGTGCAAAATTATCTCAAGCATAGTTTATCTTCGTTTCAAGCCTGTGTAAAAATGAAACCAAATCCAAGCATAGTTTTTTCTCATATTTAAAGCTTGTGGAAAAATGAAACCATCTTTAAGTATACTCAAGCATAGTTTCTGATGTTTCAAGCATGTGTAAAAATGAAACCATTACCTCTTTATATCTCGTGACCACCCCTTTTATCAGCCTGTTTTTCCAGATGAGCCTTGGTTTTTTTATTCCATTGTCACCATCTCTTTGGCCGATCATACGATTTCACTTGGTTGTTTTACTCTTTTCTGAGGAACATCTACAATGAGTGGTATTATTATCCAACTTCTTGACCATTACATATTTTGAGCAGTTCCATCATTACTAGAACTAATTGCTACCTTTTTTATTACTCGTTCCTCTAGGAGGAGTCATCTTTAAGCTCTTTTCTGACTTTTGAAACATGAAAAGATTGTCGAGTACTTGTCTTTTCAAACTCATTAAATTAAATGAATTAACGTCATCTCAATACATGTTTACCCCTTTTTTGGGCTGAGATTGACTATTTGAGAAAAAGGTACACCTTGGTCGATATGGTCAAGAGGTTCTCTCGAATATTGTTTTCTACCTTTTTGGGTTCGAGAGACAAATTATGAAAAAGGAAATGATGGAGTTTTATTTTTTGTCTCTTTTTCAAATTCTCTAAACATGAAAAAGACATTGATTTATTCTTTCGTTGGGCTCGTTAAAAAAAATTACGACAAAAGACTCGTCACCATGACGAGACTAAGTTTCTCCTTCCTAGTTATCGTAAAACTTACTAGGATGGATTCATTCGAAGAATGAACTTACACGACAAGCATATGCTATCCCCTTCAAGCTTGTGATTAAAAATAATTGGGATACTTGCTAGAAATAGCGGGGAAAAATGAAAGTGAAACATCCCTTTTATATGCAGCATGTGGCTCTTGAATGTCAAACTCATCTACTTCTCGTGTCAAGTTTGGGATATATGTACTCAGTCACTTGTCCTCCCAGGTTTGGGTGATCCATTTTCGCCTCTCACCTGACTTTTCTATTCTGTCATCATGATTATTAGTCTTATGTTGAATCAAATGTTGCCACAATCCGGAGTCGTGTCACTGATGTTCAAGAGAATTCCTATCTACAGTCTATTTCCTATATATTGTCTGACTTTTGCTACAGTCTTGGATCCTATTCATTTCATTCTGTTTTATTCCTCGTTTCATGTCAATGGCAATCATTATGGCAATCCACAAAAAATGCAAGTTCTTTTATGCCATTATTTTCATTCATTATTAACAATATGATTGTAATCAAAATGAACATTAGAATACTGAGATTGGTTATACCTTTCTTGTTGGTCTTTGGTATGATCATGGGAAAAAGAGCTTTCCTCAGCTCTTTCTCCGCAATGCATATTGCCATAGGTTGATGGTGATGTATTCCCATCATCCTCTTTCATCGACTATTTCAACAATGTCGTGGAAGCTTCTGACATTTTTGAGCATTGTCCTTCAGTGCACCCCAATCTTGAAAATTTAGGTCTTTGCTCAACCTCCAATGGTTGATTTATGCCTTGGTTTTAACACCAAGTCCTTCTTCTTCCTTATACCTCATCCTGGTAAGGAGTCTCTCATTTGTCCCTGTAATTGGTATCTCCACATTTCCAACAAAAATTATACTATGTGAAGATGAAACTGAAGGGAAATCAATATCTTTTACCTCCATTGTCGAGTTGGAAAGGACTAATGAGGGTTTCTCATCATCAGTTGTTGGTGGTTCGCTGCCTGTTTTGGCGCATTCTCCAAATTCCTTCCTGACATACCCAAGTCCGGCTTGACGGGGTCATTCCTCTACTTTGTTGGGGTTTATGATGCCTTGGCCATTAATGCCAAGGCCCTTCCCTTCATGTCCCATTCTCCTTAGAAGTTTGGAGCCAATTCTTGTGATATGATTTTCAAAAATAGCGAAACCATCATCATCAGGAAATGTACATGAATTCAGAGAATTACTTTTTACCTCACAAGGGTCACATTGTAGCTTCTCAAAGGCCTCCTCCTTAGCTTGCAACTAGCGTAGTAGCCTCTATTTCTCCTCTTCCTCTTCATGTAGAAAACTCCTTAATCCAGAAAGATATGCTTGCAGACTCTAGTCATTGTGCTTCAACTCCTCCAAGGCCTCATCTATGGTTCGCAACTGAAGCTGCAATCTTTGCTTCTCCTCTTTATCTTCTCGCAGGAGCCTTCTTGATTCAACGTTCTCTTCATGAAGCCTCTGGTTAGTCTCCTCATTCGAGGAAGGCGATGAATAGAATGCACAAGCATTGAAAGATGTGAATGACACATTTCTCTTCGATCTCTCTGTCTCCTTCTCTCTTTTCTTCTCATATGCTTCATCCATGATGTCCACCATTTTGGACATTCGCAAGAAGGTCTCATGCATTCCTTTGTCACTCTCCATGGCTGCACACTCGGTTATTCATGCTCGCAATTATTAACAACAATAAGACCGCATCTCTTCCCAATGAGCTTCAACATCCACCATGTCTACTCTTCATGATGCACGTCCTTTGAGGCTGATCTCTGGTTAGCGCTCTCATGCAATTTGCATCAACTAAGCCCTGCTCTGATACCACTTGATTCAGGATTTCTTTGTTTATAGATGCATCAAAATTACATGAAACTGAGCACCTTAAAAACCATAGGACATCAGCATATAAAATGAAGATAAAAGAGAAATAATCACACATGACATAAAGACACACACAGATTTTATTACAGAGTTCATCCAACTTGGGCTACATCTTCGGGCCCTGCTCAATAGTGGGGAGGCCTTCATTCATTAAATGGCATGAAAAAAGAGAAGTCCAAGTAGATTTTTACATAAAAATCCTTATACCTCCAATCTGGAATATATATGGCAAATTGAGAGACCAACTATAGAAAGAGACAACACCACTGACTTCCTAGTGAAAAATCGTGCAAAAACGCCTATCTGAACACCCAATTCAGATAATCAGGCCTTCTGCACTCTCTCGGAACCTCCTGATTGTTGAAGAATGGTTCCGACCACCTGCTAGGAACAGGTGCCACTGCCCTGCTCTGCAAATCTACGTTGCTCGCTACTCTCCCCCCACTTGTTGTGCGGATAACCCAATTTATATGCTGGTGTGGCGGGATCCTTCATAATCCGGGTAGTTTAAACAATAGACCAAGTTTAAGCTGAAATGATAAATTTAGGTCATTGGTTTCAACAACCAAGAACCTTAGTCCCTGAATAGTGTGCACGTAACAACCTCTTTAAACATAGTAAAAAAACCACTAGAAAATAGTTCCCATTGTCTATTTCCCGCTTAATTATTTAACTGTGCATTTAACACTTCAAATGGTGTTTTTAACATATTTAAACCAGCAAATAAACCTTGTGCCATTATATTAAGTGATGATCGATCTGTGATAGGGTGGACCTGGTAGAATTATTAACCAAACCACATAAATTTTCGGATCCGAGGAAAGATTTCGCAAATCGCAATCGGCTAGTCAGGGGTGATTCTTATATACAGGACTTAGTGCATAACGATATGCGATTTGGTGAACCAGCGGACCCGACGGGTTATAGGCTACAACTCTGAAATGGTATCGTGTCCACAAATCGCATCAGCGGAGTCCCTCAGTAACATGTATATCAGCGGGGTATTGGTACGATATTTGATTGTGATTATCGCAATCGAAACCTTAACTACTCCAGGGGCTAATTCCTTAGCATTATGCAATGTATGATTGCAATATCGAAAATCATAACCTGACTCTACGATTACGACATATTACATCGCACTTGGCTTTGCCAGGGGATGATTTGTTAACTCCCCCAATCTGCGATTGCGATATCGCAAATTGCAAATCGGAAATGATGGGGTCAATTCTCTTAAGTTGTGACCATTTTTTTCCACAATATGCTATATGCGAGACCCAATGGCAGCCTGCCACTTAGCGCTTCCCCATTCGCTGAAACTTTTTCCACGTCAGCTCATCCTACCACCTGGACAAGTCAAACTTGAACTTTGACTTTCTCTAACTTCTAAATAAAAGCTCGGATTCGAGTGTCGTTCACACCATTGGAATCAGGACAAGGAGCACTTCGATATTATTCTAAGTTTGTAGAGATTCTACCACTTTGAAGTTTTAGCCTTTTACTATGCCACTGGTACTTTTTTGAAGATCCAACTGGATCAATCCTCCAGGATCCTCCTAGATCAATTCTCCTGGAACCTCCTAGATTAATCCTCCTAGATCCTTCTGGATCAATCCTCTTGGATCATCGAGAGTGCAAGCCAAAAGATGACACCATTTGCTTCAGAGAGAGAACTTTCTCCTCATTAACGCCCATTGATGGCACTCTAAATCAATTCACCTTTTTTCGCATAGGGATCACATGCTCTTTTTAAAGCGAGCCAAGTTTATGGCACCTCTGACATCTAAATGGGATGCCCTCGTAATCAAGAATTAGTGGCACAACAATATGGCCCATTTTGATCGAGCTCGAAATCCTTCCTTGAAGATCAACACTGGTGAGAATGTGGGCCAAAGACATGTCACCATAGTTAATATAGGATGAATCCCAAGATAGATCCCCAACATAATCCTAATATCCATGGAGATAAGCTTATGCCACAAATGCACTGAAAGGCCCAATATATTAATGATATAGAGACAATATTAGAATGCTCACACCTACTGTTGAAAAGGAGAGTCCAAGGTTTGAACATGACTCATGTAGAGTCCACCTTCCAAACCCTACCTAGAACGCCTTTAACATTAAGTTCATCCAATAAGATAAGGTGAATCCACCCCTTGGCTAAAACTCACATGGATAAGGGGTTTGCATACGCCAACCTCACCTCTGATTCCCCCCAGGTCATGCGAAAAAAATATCCAAACTTTCTTCCCCTGATTCGGCCCACCACCGAGGTCCAACTAAAGCCCTCCACCTTCTGCAAGGCAATATTTGTGGAAGAGATGTGGTGGCTACATGCCTCTGAACTGTCTTACAATGAGGCTCAAGGACCTTTTTATTATTGAATAATAACCCTAAACAACCAAAACCCTAACCCGAGGAGATGTAACACCAAGAGTTTATGGGCCCCGTTGGGGTGAGTTGGACAACCAACTTCCAGGGGTCGTGACTTGGTCATATTATCTCCATTTGACACGCATGATAGCCCATTGGAAAGATATGTCCGAGGACTACGACAAAAAAGACCATTTTAGATAAAAATCAATGGCGGTAGATTTCCCAAAAAACGTCGTTTAGGGCCTCAAAATGGCTCCGAAAGTTTAGGACCCAAAAAACTGCTAAAAATAGTAAATTGTGCTATAATTAAGAAAACTGAAAAATTGAAAGAAGAAATGGTGGGGGTCCAAGTGGAATTGGCGGGTGGCCACCAATATCCACCTGGATCATGTGTATTTTAAATTAATTGGTGACCGTGTTATTTATTTGCTCTTGTATGTGGATGATATGTTGGTGGTTGGAAATGACAAAGAAATTATCTAGGATTTGAAGACCCAATTGTCCTCGAAATTCGACATGAAAGATCTTGGTGTTCCAAACTATATTTTGGGCATGGAAATTAAAAGAGATCGCGAAAAGAGGAAGCTTTGGTTAAACTAGAGGAAGTATGTCGAGACAATACTGCAAAGATTTAATATGTAGGATAGTAAACAGGTGAAGGTTCCTATTCCTGTAGGTATAAAGTTATCCGCTGAACAGTGTCCCAAGACACAAGAAGAGGAAGAGGACATGTCCCGTGTTCCATATGCAAGTGCAGTCGGTAGCTTGATGTATGCAATGGTTTGTACTAGACCAGACATTGCACATGCAGTGGGAGTATTGAGTAGGTTTATGTCAAAACTAGGGAAGGAGCATTGGACAACAGTGAAGCGGGTTTCAGGTATTTTCGTGGCACTAGTGATTATGGTTTGTGCTACCAAGGAAGATGAGGATTGGATAGAATGTTGGATATTCATGGCTTTGTTGATACAGACTAGGCTAGAGATTTGGATCAGAGAAGATCTACAAGTGGGTATGTCTTTAACCTATTTGGAGGTGCAATCAGTTGGATGAGTAAGAAACAATCTATAGTGGCACTATCAACTACAGAGGCAGAATACATGGCAGTTACTCATGCAAGCAAGGAAGCAGTTTGGTTGCAGAGATTGTGTTCAAATATGGGGTTAGTACAGGGAGCTATAAGGATAGACAGTGACAGCCAAAGTAAAATTTTCTTGGCAAAGAACCCTGCATATCATTCAAAGACAAAGCACATTGATGTTCAGTATCTCTTTGTGAGGGATATGATAGAAGACAAAAAGGTGTTGCTGGTAAAGGTGGACACTTTGAAGAATACTGCAGATGCATTGACAAAATCTGTGAGCTCTGAGAAGTTCTCTTGGTGTAGAGAGACAATGGGCATTTCATGGCTAGAAAAATGACTAAGCTCTCTTGTGCCCCCCTATTGAAAGAAAACAACAAGTGGGAGAATGTTGGGTTGTGTTATATTCTTTCCACGACTAGCCCACGTAGTTAATTGGGGGTTTAGAAGGGGGGCGGATCCCCCCCTTCGTTGCACCGATTGTGTAGCGGGGGGGTCACAGGGGATTTGAGGGTACTCGTAACCCCAGTTTATGGGGTCCGAGGCAGCAACCATAAAATTTTGGTTTTGGAACCTATGTTAGGTTGGGCGGACCCACCTATGGTTTTGTGCATCATTTTCGCACATGTTTTTGGACACGATGGTACTCAGTCCATGGTTTTGGAGACGATGGTTTTCGGTCCATGGTATTGGATGCTTCGGCATGTATAAATATGTATTATAACATTGAAAGGAATATAATGAAAAATCAAGCTGGTAGTCCTGATTTTGGGATCCAGGGGAAAATCTCTGTGTATATGTGTTTTATGTGTTATGCTCTCGCATTGTTTATTTCCTGTGTTTTAGAATTCATATGCAGGTAATTTTTGTACGGGGTTAAAACCTACAACATCTAGATCATCCTATAAGATGAGGTGAATCCACCCCTTGGCTAAAAACTGCACAAACAAGGGGTTTTTAAGTACCAACCTCACCTTTGATTCCCCCGAGGTTGTGAGAAAAGGAGAGATAAGCTTTCTCCCTGATTCGTCCCACCAGTGCGGTCCAACTAAGGCCATATTCCTTCTATAAAGAAATATTTGTGCTTAGAGACAAAACCATTTGTAATTCGTCAGTTTGTTTCACACAATGTTCCTTTTATCAATTTCCATGAACTGTACTCTATCCTTTTCTATCAAGGCCTCCAACAGAGGCAGAAAATGAAACTTTACCTACATTTTAAGAATTAAGACCCTCATTAAGCGACCTCTCGTCATTTTCTTATGTCAAAACACTGCTCATTGTAGGGATGTTTGAAGGAATGTGTAGTGGGAAAAGTGTATGGTTCACCTTGGGGAAGAGAAGGACTTCATTGTAACCATGACCCTCTAACACACCAGGGAAAGTAATAGAACAACGGGGACCAAACCCCAAATCATAGGGTTCTTTGAACTGTGACTAAGAAACCAACGACACAGAATAATCAACGCTTCATGGAAGCAACAAAATCCCTTGGGAACCCTTGACAATGACATTACCACTGAACCCCTATCCAATTGAAAATCAACAACATAAAATGGTAAATTACTGCTAGGTGTAAGGGGCATTGTGATACATGGGGCTAAGAAACCTAATGAAGTTGAGAAATCTAATTGAAACTAGCTAAGAGCCCTCCCATCCCGAGTTTTGTGACTAGAAGATGCTTGTTGGGCCCAAATGGCCTGAAAATATGAGGTGTCCACCGCATAATCTAGAGAAACATTATCCCCCTTAGATGGGGGAAACTCCTTCCCATGTTTGAATAAATTTTGGACAATGACCTCCAACACAAACCACTCAAAGCCCCAACAAAACCCTTGAAAACCCAGTAGGAAAACGAAGACCAAAAGCGCTAAAAAACAAGACAAATAATTGTATGTTACACATAAAAAGTTGATAAAACACAATCATTATCTGATAGAAACTCCACATGTTTGTAGGGTGTGTGCACAAACAATAAAACTAAAACTCTAAGGAAACTGCCATTGCTATTGCCCTCTTGCACCCACTCCCTCTTTCATATGTCATATGAATGTCCTCTTTTATTTTCTAAGATTATTACTTATGCTAGAAGCACAAATATTTATTTATAATTTATATAGATATTCATTACTTTAAATTTAGGTAAATTAAATTTACTTAAAAAAACAAAAAAATACATTTTATTTTAATAATGACAAGTTCCCCTTAATTTTATTGTAAAATTTAAAAATAATATTATAATAAAAACTACTTAATAATAAAAAACAATAATAATAATAATAATAAATATGAAAAGCTCAAATGTTGAAATAAATATTCTTAAATATCAAATCATATTTGTTTTACATTGATTTTTTTTAAATAATAATAAAAATTTTAATCACTCATTATTATCTTATAAGCATTAAAACTTCAATTTAAATTACAAATCAAAGCATATTTGTTTTACATTGATTTCTTTTTAAATAATAATAAAAATTTTAATCACTCATTATTATCTTATGAACATTAAAACTTCCATTTAAATTACAAATCAAAGCATATTTGTTTTACATTGTTTTTTTTTAAATAATAATAAAAATTTTAATCACTCACTATTATCTTATAAACATTAAAACTTCAATTTAAATTACAATTAAAATCAATATTTGAATACTTATAAAAATAAACAATTTTAAAAATGCTTTCACAATTTTAGTTTTATAAGTTTTTCACAAAACTATATATGAGAAAAATCACAAAGATGAGAAAAAAAAATAATTAAATTACATATAAAATTTTCACATCTCCCTTAAACGATTTTAAATTACAGCGCCTTAAACACACGGCAAACGCCTTTATATGACATTGATATTTCTATAAAAATGTGAACACGTTAAATACCTTGAAATCCTAAAGGAATTAACAATGATTTATAGACACCCACAATAATTTATTATCTGAAGTCTTCACTCTTCCTTGTCTATTGGTTTCAGTACGCATACTTGGAAAATGGTTTCAAAATAAAATAAGTTTAATGCTTGTCTTTGTACAACAGGCTCCTTAAAAAAACAATATTTATGACAAAGATACAATGTCATTACATTTACATAATCCTACATCCATTGTCATATACCACTTTGATCTTAATTCCGCGGTCTTCAAAACTTTGCCAACGATGGCTTTTCGTGTACTCGAAGCCCTCCACATCATCCTGGACCACTTTTACTTCTACTTCTTTAAGATTCCTCAGCTTCATTAATCCTTCCGTCATATACCACTTTGATCTTAATTCCGCGGTCTTCAAAACTTTGCCAACGATGGCTTTTCGTGTACTCGAAGCCCTCCACATCATCCTGGACCACTTTTACTTCTACTTCTTTAAGATTCCTCAGCTTCATTAATCCTTCCGGCATATTTTCCAATGGGTTGCAATTCAAGATTCTCAAACACTTCAAATTCGGCATTGCATCCTCGTGGAACGAGGGAATGCTTTTCAAACACATAAATTCTTGTATGACCAACTCTTCCAGTTTGGGAAATGCCCCTGCTTCCCCAAACTCATTTGGAAATTCAATGAAGTCTTCATTCATATTCCACTGCAAGTTTAGCTTTTTCAGATTCTGAAGCTGAAAAATCCACTTAGGAACCACGCAATCCTCAAGATGAACTATTTCAAGGCGTTGCATGGCCTCCATGTCCGTTGGAAGATGAAGATCGCCACCATAACATCGAACATGTAGGGTCCGCATCTTTGTCATGCCCCGAAAAATCCCCTCGTCCTCCAGTCGATAATCATCCCCCACATCATCACTATTTGATGTAAAGTGTATTGATAGGTGTTGGAGAAGGGTCAAACCTTTGAGATCCCTCAATTGCAAGGCACTGGCACTGCGTGACTCTCCAAGATCGAAAGTGACACCATTCAATGTCTGTAGATAGATGAGCTTAGATATACCCACAGGGCAATATTTAAACCTCCACCCTAATGTCAAATGTAGCATATGTTTTTGCTTTTCTATCCCTTCATGCAGTTCTTCTACATAGGTATCACTAACATCCAGAAACTGGAGCTGCCGGAGATCACTCAAGGACTTGGGTAGTTTCTGAATCTCCGTCCCTGATAAATTCAGATACTTTAAAAGCTTTAAATTTCCAATAGAATTGGGCAATGATGTGATGGAAGTTCTACTTAAATCTAACACACACAGATATCTCATATCGTCAAAAAAGCTACGGGAGATTGATGTAAGAGGGCTATTATCAGATAGCAATAGACTTCGGAGCCGTGGACATTGGATGCCCTTTTCTATTGTAGATATCTCATTTTTCATCAATGAAATTCTACGCAATTCTCGGCACTCTGCCGCTGCTGGCATGCTTTCCAATTGTCCGCCAGGTTTTATCAAACTTTTAGTTTGCTCCTCAACAGCTAAATCATGCAGCAAGTCGTGCATTTTGCAACTGTTTACTCGCCCATTCCAACCAACCTGTGAAACTTCAATCAGGCATCGATCAATAAGTTCTTCGATGTAGGAGCAGCCTACATCATATGCTTCTTGTAACTGCACAGAAACAAATCCCTGAGCAATCCATGCATGCACTAAACAATCTGACTTTATTTCAGTATTCTTGGGATAAACAGAGCAGTAAAGAAAACAAGGCTTTAGATGATGAGGCAAAGCCTCGTAGCTGAACTTCAATGACGGCATAACGCGGTCGCTCATGCCACATGTATTTAGACGAAGAAGGTTATCTTCCCATTTATTAGGAATATCACTTGGCAGACTTGCCATATGAGCTCCTATTGTTTTTATGGCAAGGGGCAGTCCGCCGCATTTGTTTACAATTTCGCGGGCTATCCTCTCCACTGCCTTGGGACACTGGTGTGGATCATCTGGGAAAGCATGGACGCAGAATAAGCGCCAACTGTCTTCTTCTGATAAACTATTTTTGTGGAGAAATTGATCTCCAGCACGCAAGTACTCTGCGACATTTTCGTCGCGTGTTGTCACCACAACCTTATCTTTGGTTCTGGATGGCAAACCAATGTCCTGCCAAGCATATCTGTCCCACACGTCATCAACAGCAAATAGACAGCTTTTTTTATCTAAAAATTTATCAATCTTCTCTCTAAGCTCCTCCTCGCTTAGGTTCATCAACATTCTATCATCTAGCTCGTCCGCCCCTTTTTTATCATTTTGCCGGTTGGCCAAACTTTCGTCGTTTCCTTCGAAGTGCTTGGCTCTCTCATTTCGCTCAAATTGCTTCACCATATCACGGAGCAGTTCTTTAGCAACGAATTTCTGAGAAACTGCTAACCAAACATGACAGTCGAAGCGTTTCTGGACCACTTCGCTGTTGAAAACGTGTTGGAGCAGAAGAGTTTTGCCCTGCCCTCCCATGCCCACAACGGCAATGACTGGATGGCTATCTTCTTTCAGTATCCATTCAGTAATCACTTTAATATCGCTGCCCATGCCCACAATCTCTGATTCTTGAAGACGAGCAGATGATCTTTCCCGCCTTTGTATAAAACTATCTGCATGCCTTACCTGACCATGAGCATTCACATCTAAAGCAGCAGCAAGCAATTTGAGATTTTCAGCATTGACCCGTTGGATCTCCTTGAGTCGGTCCTTTAATCCCCTAATATTGCGGCCCATCTTTAGCCGTAATTTCAGTTTGGCAGAGATGTTATCAGCTGCCACACATTCCTCCACAAGGTACTCAGCATCGGCAACAAAATCCTCAAGACTCTCAAGCCAATGGGCCATTAAACTGGAGTTCCTTTTCTCTCCGGCGTCCCTTTTCTCTCCGGCGTCCTTCAAAAGACATTGAATGGAAAGAAGCTGCTCACGAAAAAATTCAAAATCCTTTTTGAAATTAACAATCAGCGATACATGTTCGGAGAGTTTGTCTGCGACCATAGGAATAAATTTGCCTATAAGCGCGCTAACAACAGCTGCTTCTGCCATGCTTCCTTTGACCCTCGTAGAATAATTATTGCAGGATATTAGTGTGCTCTCTGATATTGTAGCAACTGCAAGTAAGAAATGAAGAGATTATTAGTTGGTACAGCTAGCTAGAAAACGAGGCCAATCATTCCATCGCAGCAAGAATAAGATTGGGAAGGATATTCCATGTTACGCCACGCTAGCAAAAGAAGTAAGTAGAGTGAGAATGAAAGGCTATTCCCTGCCGTACCACATCAGAAGAAGAGGCAAATCATTTCAAAAGCTTATTCCATGCTCCACCAATCTAGAAAATGACGTTAATCTTTCCATCACAGCAAAATTAAGAATGAAAAGTTTTACAACGTTATCTGAAACCCGCCAATTTAAATACTAGAAATACTTTTTTAGATTTTGTCTTTTGTGTTATTTACAGGCCAAATCGATGAACGATGAGATGGCTCTTCCTCAGAATTCAAATCCTAAGAGGGTCGATAAATTGACTGCGATTTATCAAAACTCAAAACTCTCGTGACTGCTTACAAATAGAGAAAGGGATTGAATATTAATCTATTGAAACGAGATTGTGATTTTACCTTCTAAATTTAGAAATTCTCTTCTAAACCACTGGACTTTGGTGGATTTTCAATTAAAGATGTTTCTAAATTTAGATAGCCAATACTTTTCAGATGTTGCTGAGTAGAATAGCTATCGCAGCTAAATATAGGTGCAAAATTAACAGTCATGAGGATGTGTGATAATTGTGTTGTATTTACTGTGCAAAGTTGTCCATCATACATCATAATTCTGAGCAATATCGCCATTTGTGTGCTGTTTTTTTGCCACGAAGGGCGGAAGGAGTCCCATAAAAATTTGCGGAATTGAAATTTAATGTTAAATATAAAATTGTGTCCCACCTCAAAGTTCCATGTGTTCCACTCCATCATTATTATTGTTGTTTCTGGATGTCAAACAGTCATTGTTATTGCGGAATTGAAATTTAATGTTAAATATAAAATTGTGTCCTACCTCAAAGTTCCATGTGTTCCACTCCATTATTATTATTGTTGTTGTTTTTGGGATGTCAAACCGTTATTGTTATTGTGGTTTCTTTTAGGTGATTAAGTGGTGGTCATGGCAGGTATAAGAACATTTATGTATTAATTATTCTTCCTATTACCTACTAATATTAATTTATTGCAGCCGGTTTTTTATTTTTTTGGAAGGTAGATTTTATTTACTGTAGTCAGTTTTTCATTTTTTTGAAATCATATTTTTGAATGGAGTTTATAAGTGTGAGCGGGAGGAATTGTCTGGAAAGTTACGGAAATTCTGGTTATATTTAGAGAAAATCTTGCAAGGATTTTTTTAAATCCAAGTTATAGTTGTTAAACTTCAAAATTTTAGGTGTTCTAGACATTTTTGATGTTGTTGAATCTTTTTCCACCATCAAAAACACGATTCAACGGTCCCTCTACAAGGGTTTTTGAATTTTTTTTTTGCTCAAATTCAAGTCACTTTTAGATGTTATGCACAACTCCGTGCTATAAATATATCTTAGATACTTGAAATATATAATAAAAAACTTAATTTAAATTATAAAAAATTAAGAAATTTGATTTTAAAAATAGAGGTCATAGGTTAAAAATAGAGCAAAGTAGGAAAGAGCATGTATGCCTTCTTAGACTTTAGTAATCAAATCATAGAGATTGGTTCCTTATCCCATAAATAAAAAAAGTAGGTATCATACACCAATTTGATGTCTAACTTTGCCATAACCTTCACAATGGATGATGATTAAAACAAAAATTAACATCTTCAAAATATTATAACCTTACATATATGACCATGCTAAAAACTTAAGTAAATTATGCTCAATAAATATTAAGCACCATGTACTAAGCCAAATGTTTGACTCACTTCCCTTACATCTTGTTTGTTGGATATGAATAAAGTGATATTCAATGGATATGATAGAAAGCCAGTAAGCCAATAATTGGCTTAGTGCATGGTGCTTAATATTTAACATGAATGCCTTTACATCTCTAAGATGACAAATAGAAAATTCACCACACAACTCCTAAATAATGAATTTTAATACGTGTTATTGACAACCACCCACAATCAAAAATTCACCATCACAACAACAAAAGAGCATTAATTTATTCTGTCTCAATGCATAAAAGTACATATTGCACACTATCTCTATGCAATTAGAGTTCATGTTATCGAGTAGAGAAAGTAAAGACCTCTACAGTGGAGAGAGAAGTAATGCGATCTTAGTGAAACCAAGTAATTAAAATTGTTATTTGGGTATCCCTGATACTCAACGCAAACATAAAATTCCTCAATTGGATAATCTTGCAGAGAGCACAATGAAATAAAACTCCATGTGGGCATTGCAAGAATAGATGCTTCAATGAACAATAACTGAGTAAGAAATATTTTGTTCAATACTCATATCAATCAATTCCTTTGAGAGCGCAACATTTGATAATTTTGAGGTGCATACGGCATCTCATTTCTTTGTTTGTATATGACAACTTGGTTAGTCAACTCAGACGAAACACCCTTCTTACGAGCATACAACGGCCCTAAAGTTGTGAGATTTTGATTCATTTGAGCATACCCTTTTTGGATGACAATATGAAATCAAAGTTTGAGAGTGTAGACAACGAAGCACAGTAGGCTATAGTTACTGAGATTTGGTATTAAGTTCCAACAAAGACCCTTAAAATCACAAGTCATCTTGCAATGTTGTAATGACACAACCACTCTATCAACACCAAAAAAAAGATAGGAAAGGAACATAATCTTACCATTTTGCTCCATTGAATCTATTATTGAAGAATAAATCTACCATATACAAGGTCACTTCTATCTGTTCTTTCCTAAAAGAAAATGAATGCAGGAAAAATAACTAAGACCCAGATGATAATCATATCCAAAGAAACAAATCCAATTTCTCAAATTTGTTGCAAAAAGATATACATCCTTACAATGTTCTTCCTATACTACTAGAGTCCTGGATAGACAACCCAATATTTCGATAATGGGTTAGAGCTATATCCTACTTTTTATACTACTATAGTCCTGGATAAACAACCCAATATTTGCAAAATGGGTTAGAGCTATATTATTCTTTTCTTTAAATTGGTTCATCTTCATTATCACAGAAGACAAGTGAAATGTGAGAAGCCCAAAGCTAAATCAAAATTTTGAACACCTTGGAACCTGAAATTGGTCATCTAAGGCTCACACATCAATCATGCTCACGACGGTTGCATATATCACCTTGCACCATTTCTTTTGTATTACTATAATCTTCTGACACATACCTCATCAATTCTCGCATGTGTACTTAGTTTTGCATAAACATAAGGACATATGAAAAGAATTACATAGATTCCCCACCACCCCCCCCCCCTAAAAAAAATATTCAAAATTTACCATTTGTTCTTCCTTTCAAAATGCCCACAAACTCTCGTCGTGGTTTTTGTCGAACATCATGAATATCTCCCGCAGTTGCGTGATTTGGCTTTTGTCTAGACTGGAGGACATCCCATTGCTCTTGCTCATTTTCTTCAATCCCTCTACACTTGCAGTTGTGAATTTGATTGAGGATTTTATGAACTTCATAAAGTATTGTCAAGCGCTCGCAGTAATTTGTATCATGAGTCTAAAGGTCCCATCATGATAAGGATTTCGCCACAGTCGGCACTTCAATTTTTTCCCTTGTGTTTATGTTTTTGGCTTCTTGAGCTTTCAACATTCCTTATAGCTATCGGTGGAAATGCTAGTTTATCCATTCAAATATGATAGATTTTAATATAGTTGAATATTAGCTAGCATAGATGCTATAACTTTATCATGCCAAACATTATAAAATAATATTTTATAAAACCTCAAAGTCCAATATTAAACGCATGAGTCAAAAGTAAATGTTAAGTTTCTATTATACGATGTTGTCCCTCAAATATATCACTTATTGATAATAAACAATCTACAAAGCTGAAAATTTTCAAACTCCTCCTGCTCGCGGGTAAGAATTATGATAAATATAAATAATATATTATAAAACCTCGAAGTGACCCTCCTACCCATGAGTAAGAATTATGTTAAATTTAAATAATATATTATAAAACCTCACAGTGACCCTTTAAAAAAAAGTGAACTCTAAAATAACTGAACATTGTTCGTATGGAACAATTTTTTTTAATTATAAATATTGGACTCTACACAGTTTTATTAATTCAGATTTAATGGTATTGTACACCTGTACCATATGTACTAGGTGTATTTATGAGATTTTATTATTATTATTATTATAATTTAAAAAAAAAATCCTGACAAAATAATTTTAAAACCCTTGAAATTAGTCATATCAATGTTTTCAACCAATTATAAAATTGGAATATAATTTTTATATAAAATATATTTTTTTATTTTCAAAATATTCAGTTTAATATTTATTTTTCTCAAAACTTTACTTAAACTTTATAGAGTTTGTTTAAAAATTTCAACACTAATTAAAAGTGAATTTTTTGATCGAACCAAAAACAATATAACATGTCTTCGACAGGGAAAAAAATACAATAGATCGACATTGTTGTCGATTTTTGTAGCACAAGTGCTTCAGGAGATATAGAAAGCTTCCTAGAGACAACCTCTGGGTTGATTCTAGACCAGTGTCTAGGCATCTTAAGAGCTTTGGATATTATGAGTAGGGATTTCTGCTGCACTCCAATTAACACGTGGTTGGAAAAAGAGAATAAAGGGGGCTTGGTTCAATAGATTTCATTACAGTAGACTCAAACACATACAGGGATCTAAATGCACAGGGGGTAGATCTAGTTCATCTCAAAGAGAAATGATTGATTCTGGTGGTCAACTCACAACAACATGAAACCTTGATATTAGTGTTGTATTAACATGAAGAGGAAAGAAAGGAGGGAATTCGATGCATAGGGTTGTAAACAAAACAGAATCCTAAGCAACAATGTCCCAGTAGAAGTATGGAAGATTGAAAAGGTGGAATTACAAAAACAATCCAACGTTAATCATGGATACATTTATCACCAAATAACATTAAGTAAATTTGTGCACATTACAAACACATATGTAAATTTGTAGCTAACACAGGTACTGTTACTACTTAGCAACAAATATACAAACATGAACAAGGGTGAAACTTACAACTTCATTACACTATTTCAAAGGGAGAGAAACATACATGAAGTAATAAACAAAGGAGAAAACATACTACACATTTCTCTAATAGGAATCGACATAATAGTTTCATTAATCCTCGAGTCCAAATCACTAGTCCATTACATTTAGCAAGGTATCACTCAAGTCCCTCATGAATAGGCAAGTAGAACCAAAAGTGGAATCGAAGAATTTGGACCACTGCAGGTGCAGAATTCTGAAACGACTTCTGAGTGTTTCTTCCCCCTATTTATAAGAAGAGGGGGAGCTTTGAAGTAACAGTTACAAAATATCTCAGCTAAGGGCCAGCTATCTGATTTGACTAGTTGTCATGGCATGCGATAGCTCTGCTGCCCACAATGATTCCAATCGGGATTTGATTCCTTCTTTAAAGTGAAAGACATACAAAATAAACAAAAAATACAAAAATAATAAGAAAAGGAAAAATGGATGATGATGGATGAAGCATCCCTGTTCCATTTTTGAAATTTCCCCTCATCAGGCCACATCTCTACCATGATGTGCATTTCCTGTTGCTTGGTCGATTCTTGTCACTTTCGCCTTAACTGTCTGGCTTCACCACTCTCTAGAGTTGGTAGCAATCAATTGTGTTGGCTTGTTACAAAGCAGAAGTGGAGATTGACCTGGTAGTCTTGCATTATATGACTGAGTGGAGCTCCATGCTGAGGCATTAAGTCTTCTTGAGCCCCCATACTAATTTACTGCTGCTCCATGCCTTCATTTAATATTGCAACTACAGACCCATACACATTCAGAGTTCTATACCATAATACAGGGACTTTACTCCATCGAGACTTTTACTCTTAAAGGCATTACAGAACAATGAGTCCCGATCTCCTTTGACACCCTTTGGTTTAGCCCCATTTTGCATTTCTTCTCATATGACCGGGGGACTATGACCTGGGGATTAGCCCTAAGGCGCTAGAGCCTTTGGACTTGTGTTCAGGAACCCTTATCCTTTGTTAAATATTTCAACTCCTTTTCTTTTATTTTCCTCTATAAACCACGCGCTTGGCCAAATATCAGAGGTCGGAAAATTGACGATTTCCTATCCATGTCCTTGGTGCATCCTCATGAAACTTGCGATTGCCGATCACCCTTGTGCTTAGCCCTTAGTTCCTTTGCTCTTAATGTGACCATGGGCCATCCGCTTTGTCAAAGCCCCTTTATCGGCATATTGCAACCAGAGGTTTCACTAGGAGCGAAAATTCTCATCCTCCAATTGTCGATCGTCGATGTGACATCATCCTTTGCCACGTGTCACCTTATGAGTGGTGACACATGTCACCCTTTTTCCCCCTTACGACCCCTCAAAACAATAAATTCACCTACCACGTGTCCATCGTACCACCACATCATGCTGACGTCAGTTGCCCCATGTCCCTTATCGGAACTAACCATGTCCTGCCAAGTGTCATGTATTAGAACCAATCATGTGTAGCCACGTTTCATTTATCGGATCCAATGATGCTCCGCCATGTGGTCCCCTCGAGGAGAGAGAAATGGTTAGCCCTCTTTTGGTTTTCCAACTAATTTCCTTTGTTAAATTATTTTCGACCCTCCCAACGCTTTAACACTATCATCGTTCTTTTCCCACAACTTCTTCATACTAATCACTTCCAGAATCCCTAATTTCTGACTTTCAATATGTTTGTGCTGTTGTGATCACCAATCGCCAATGTGCTTTCCCTAACTCATTCGATCATCGATTTGTGCTTAGTGTCACTGATGAACAATCACTGATGTGCGATATCCAATATTGAAGCTCTACTACACGAAGCGTCGAATGCCATGTTGCCTAATGTTGCGATATGCGATTTGTAATGAGCCGAGACCCCCAATTTGCGACCTCTAATATGTCAGGATCTTACCCTTAGTCATTTTCTCTTTGTTTTGTGGCTTTCAAAGAGCAACTTCAATCTGCGCTAACTTTTGATTCCAGAGTCTATTTGGCGAGTTCCATATACCGTTGAAAATCTAATTCCAAGCACTATTCAATGGAGAGGGTCTGATTTAGCTTTGAGTGCTTCAGTGGCTTGGAATATGGATGCCAACCTATCTACTCTTTTTCCCTCTTTTAGTAGTTGAAAACACATTTTGCATAGGGTGCCAACATTGGCTCCACCTGAGGACAGTGCCTTGCTGGCAAGGTGCTGAGAACCTGCAGACGAGTAGCCTTCACCATTGGGCATGGAGTAAAAACTTATAATGCACTTATAAAACCAAAAAATATCCATGGAACTTTACTTGGAGGGAGTCCTTTCCTCTTCAAACTAAAATGCAGAAAAGTAAATTCTAGAAAATGGAAAATAAATGCTCATCTAATGAGCTTATTTATATAGAACTCTTACTTATTTAGTGGGCATCAATTCACCTAAGTTAGTTCATCCCTCTAATGGTACCAGGTCAGCATTTGGGTGTTGGACCTAATATCTTCATGCTGCTGAAATTTAAAAATCAAAACAAGCATGCACCATGAAAGGTCTTCAAACAAAAACTTGATGCATACTTGAGAGTCAACCTCTGCTGATGACCTAAGAATGTGGTCATGTAATCAGTTACAGGGTCATAGAACTTACAAGAAAAATTTGTAGCTGCCTAATCTTCATGAAGAGTTTGTTTCCCCATAATCTTCTTAGTTAGGGCAGCCAGCAATACTATTCGGCTCCTCAACCTTAGATTTTTCGAGAAAAATATGTTGTTGATATTTTTCTACCCATTTGTCAATGGGCCAGCCATCCTGGAAATCTACAATAGAATATTTTATTTTTGAACTATAGGAGTCATAGAATGAAGGGTCTATTGAGGGTTCCTGGCAAGAATCTGTTTGCAAGAGGCAGTCACATACACTGCTTGGTCCTTCAACTTTGGGCTTTGTTTGAAAAATTTGTCGCTGGAAACCTTCTCCCCACTTGCTGGTATATAGATCCTTTGAAAATATGCAACGATATCATCCTCCTCTGAATCATATGATTCATAAATTGGAGAATCTTCATCAACTTCAAATTCAGCTTCTTGAATTGGTTCTCCATTTGAAGGATGTGGGTCATAAATTGGATAACCTTTGTTGAACTCCTGGTGGGTATCCTCCTCTTGTGCAGCTTCCCATGACTGGGATTGTTGTGGCTCTACATCACTTGACTCTCCATCAAAGTCATATACATCATAAGAAGGAGAATCATCAACTTTGGCTAAATGAGAGCTTAGAGGGTTTATTTGCAGCACTATGATGTCTCCTTCTCATTCTTGATCACTGGGTGATGCTTCTTAATGCGAGTAAGGGTGAAACCTGCAGCTTCATTACACTATGTTAGAGGGAGAAAACATACATTAAGTGATAAACAAAGGAGAAAACATACTACAGATTTCTCTGATAGGAATCAACAAAACAATTTCATTAATCCTCGAATCTAAATCACTATCCCATTACATTTAGCAAGATATCGCTCAAGTCCCTCATGAACAGGCAAGTAGAACCAAAAGTGGAATCACAGAATTTGGAACACCGTGGGTGCAGAATTTTGGAACCACTTCTAATTGTTTCTTCCCTTTATTTATAAGAAGGGGGGGATTTGAATTAACAGTTACAAAATATATCAGCGAAGGGCTATATGTCTAATTTGACTATATGTCTTGTAGCATGATAGCTCTGCTGCCCACAATGATTCTAATAAGGATTTGATTCCTTCTTTACAGTGAAAGACATACAAAATAAATAGAAATTACAGAAATAATAAAAAAATGAAAACTGGATGATGATGGAGGAAGTATCCTGATGCCATTTCTGAGATTGTCCCTGATCAGGCCACGCCTCTACCATGATATGCCTTTCCTGCTTCTTGGTCAGTTCTTTCCGCTTTCATCTTAATTTTCTGGCTTCACCACTCTCTAGAGTTGGTAGTGATCAACTTTGTTGGCTTGTTACAAAGTAGAGGCAAAGATTGACTTGGTAGTCCTACATTGTATGACTAAGTGGAGCTCCATGCTGAGGCATTAAGTCTTCTTGAGCCCCCATATTGATTTACCACTCCTCCATACCTTTATTTAATATTGCAGTTGCAAACCCATACGCATTCAGAGTTTTGTACCATAACACTGGGACTTTACTGCATTGTGACGTTTACTCTTAAAGGCATTACAGAACAATGAGCCCTGATCTCCTTTGGCTCCCTTTGGTTTATCCCATTTCTGCATTTCTTCACGTATGACCAGGGGCTATGGCCTGGGGCTTAGCCCTAAGACACTAGAGACTTTGGACTCGTGTCCAGGAACCCTTTTCCTTTGTTAAAGATTTCAGCTCCTTTTCTTTTATTTTCCTCTATAGACCATATCAGAGGTCGGTAAATTGATGATTTCCTATCCACGTCCTTGGTGCATCCTTGTGAAACTTGTGATCATTGATCAGCCTTTGTGCTTAGCCCTTGGTTCCTTAGCTCTTTATGTGACCGTGGGCTAGCCCCTGTGTTGGAGCCCCTTTATCGGCAGATCACAATCGTAGGTTTCATTAGGAGCGACAATGCTCATCCTCTGATTGTCGGTCGTTGATGTGACGTCTTCCTCTACCACATGTCACCTTCTGAGTGGTGACATGTGTCACCCTTATGACCCCTTAAAATGTTGAATTTTCCTGCCACGTGTCCACCATACCCCCACATAATGCTGACGTCAGCTGCCCTGTGCCCCTTATCAAAACCAACCATGTGCTGCCAAGAGTCATGTATTCGAACCAATCATGTGTAACCGCGTTTCATTTATCAGATCCAATCATGTTCTGGCACAACCCCCTCGAGGAGAGAGAAATGGTTAGCCCTCTTCTAGTTTTGCCACTGATTTCCTTTGTTAGATTGTTTTCAGCCCTCCTGATGCCTTAACACTATCGATGTTCTTTTCCCGCAATTTCTTCGTAGTGATCACTTCCAGAATTGTCGATTTTTGACTTGCAATATGTTTGTGTTGTTGAGATCACCGATGTGCTTGCCCCAACGCATTGGATTGCCGATATGCGCTTAGTGCCACTGATGAGCAATAGTCGATGTGTGATAACCAATATCGAAGCTCTGCTACATGAAGTGATGAATCCCATGTTGCCTGATTTTGCAATATTTGATTTGCAATGAGCTATGACCTCCGATTTGTGACCTCCAATATGCCGAGAGATTACCCTTAGTCATTTTCTCTTTGTTTTTTGGCTTTGAAAGGGAAACTTCAATCTGCTCTAACTTTTGATTCTGGAGTCCATTTGGGGAGTTCCATATACCGTTGGAAAACCAAGTTTGAGCACTATGCAATGGAGAGGGTTCGATTTAGCTTTAAGTGCTTATGTGGCTTGAAAGATGGCTGCAAACCTCTCTACTCTTTTTCCCTCTTTTCGTAGCTGAAAACACATTTTGCAGATGGTGACAACAAACACCAAGATTGCTTTTTGAAATTTGCATGAGTTAGAATAGGTTAAGATATTTACAACATATATTAGATGCTTTATTTTGACTTCAGAAAGAATAACCCAATTTTGACATTTCCCTTGCAATTAATAAAACTTGTCTTCCAGCATTAAAAATCCATTATTTTTTACCTTTAAATAAAAGGTCAAGTCCAATGTGCGCTCTCTCTCTATAACACACTAGTGAATTAACCTCTTTGAAGTTTGGCCTACATCTTCGAATATTTTCATAGATGATTCAATTATGGTGACTTGAACATTACTTTTGTACCTCTCATTCAACCTAGTATCCATCCCTATGAAACTATACTATACCAAGCCACCAATGACGACGTTAGTTCTTTCTATAAGTGAAAATATATCATATGCTTAGTTAGCATAAAATATGCTTAGCTTTGATTCCAATAATCAAAAATCATCTTTTGTAAAACAAGGTTTCAATTGATACTCCAAATTAAGTAATAGCATTGGCACTTATTTATAGACTTCCAATTTTGTTAAAATTGATCTTGTAACTTAAAATCTAGACTAAGAACTTACGAATTTTGATTGTAAAAATGTGAATTTTATCATTGTTTTTAAATTGCAAAATTGGACTCAAAGTATGAATATTACCTTTTAAAAATGTGAATTTTGAATAATTTATATTCCAAAAATGTGAATTTCAATTATGACAGTGTGGATTCAAAATTTGAAGTTTCAATTTCAATTCCAAAATAGAGAATTTCAATTGGAAAAGTATATAAAAAAAATATTAACATCAAATTGCTACAATATGTATTTAGATTTCAATATTTAGATTTATTTTTTTGTATTATATCTAAATCAAGATTAACGTATTGAGAAATTTATTATTTTGTGTCAATCTATAAAATGACAATGACAAACATTATTTAATATATCAATATTGAAGAGATGCAACAAAATCTTATAAAATAAGTGATGATGACAATCATTGTATTGTAAAATTATACTTTAATAAGTTCCATATAAACAAAACACAACTATGAGCTATTGCATTTTAACAATTTCCTCAATTTTAATTGCAAACACTATAATGTAATTATTGAAAAGTTTATTCACAAAACTCACATCCCATGCCAAAATAAAAGAGAGCAATTCGAATTTTAGTAAAAGTAATTATGTCAATATGTGTGTCTATTTTGGAATAGTGCTTCTAGAATTTAAATTTAGTTTTCAATAATTCTTAGGTGAATGGTATGGATTTAACCTCCACAAAATATTCTAGAATATTCATAACAACATAGTCAAATCAAAGGTTGGGATTTATCTCGAATGCAGTAATGTCATTTTCCCCTTTTAATTAAATTGATTAATGAGAAAAAATGTGAAGTGATTTGTGGTTTTTTGGGCATGTGGTATTGATAAGTCATGATATTGGTCAATGTTATTATAACAAAGCATATTTATAGATTAAAAATCTTCATGGTAAAGTGGGGGTAAATCTCCATGGTTAAGAATCTTGTTCCATGGTTTTTTAAATGTATATATGTTTGATTTATATATTAATTATTTTTATAATTAATAATAATAATAACAACAATAATTCAAAATAAACTTATAATTGAATTATTTTTTATGATTTTTTCATTTCATCAATGTTAGATGTATCATGAAGTAAGTGTTTTGATGCTCGTTAGGCCCGACCCGAGAAGCACTCTAGCAATCAATTTGCAGTTTGATGCTATAAGTTTAGCTTTTACTTATAAAAAGCCTAATGTTAAACTTTAGACATAAATAACGTATTTTTTTATTATAATTAAAAATTATTTTGTAAACACTTGATTGGACAAAAAAATTGATGTCTTATTTAAGCCTTAACACCATCTAGCCCAACTAACTCTAAGAAGTCACCATGTGGAGAATTGTCTCACTAATTTTTTGCAATGATTTCTAAGAATAGTTACAAATAATACATGTTTCACTAATTTTTTTGCAATAATTTTTGGAAACAATTACACTTAATATATGTCTCACTATTTTTTGCAAATATTTTTGGAAACCATTACAATTAATACATACCATTAACTAATGTTTTCAAAATTTGATCTTAAAAAGCTATTTTCACAATTATTTTTCAAAATCTATTAACACTTACTAACATAACTTTTGTCACCACTCCCAATTTAATCCCAATTTCTTAATTTTTAAGACCTATCAGTGCTTTGTTAAGTAAAACATGAGTGAGTGAATCAATACTTTTTCTTTTAAAATGGTCAAGTAAATACTCATAACTAACTGGTTATGGGCCTCAAGCCTGCATCTCATCTCCCATAATGATCAAGCTAACTATCTTTTCTGCATGTGAATCATGCAATATCAAAAAATTTGTTTGAGAGGTTGAGCTAACACATCTCCTTCTCCTTCTTATCAACTACAATTGTACAGATCATGTAATTTGAACCCATTGGTTGGCCCTCCTCTGGACTTCCCATTGCTACTTTGTTCTTTACCCATCATCTATGCTCAATCCTACAAGTGTAAACAAAATGTGGAAAAGAAAATTAAATCCCTCCCATCTTGCAAACACTAAATAAATTCTTTGGTATCTAATTCGGTCACGAGGTACTCTAATCCATTTAATCCATTTTCCCCTTCTCTTTCTTTGTTAAAAAAGGTCATATTTATTTATAGTGTCTTTAACGACATACTTAATTACCCACTAGTTTCTTGATCTCTGCCATGCAAGTTTTATGTCAAGCGTTGGGTGGAACATTTGAAAATTTTGTTACTTTATCTTTTTATTAGTGTACCTTGCCAATATCCTAGGACGAATATTGTAGTCCCCCTCGAACCTGGTGCCCAAACTAATTGGACTTCATTCATTATTGAGTGCCAAAATGGAGACGGTGATCTTAAATCAGAAGAACTAATGCATGTGAGTTGTTCTATAGGGTTATTTTGATTTTCTTTTTCTAGTGGGCGTACAATGGAGGAAGATTTGACTTCTACATCTTCTGCTTTTAATTATGTAGGCAAACTCTAATTCATGGAAACTCGTGTAAAGGAGTTGGGGTGCCAACTAGGATTTGAACTACCCTTTCAATGGTCCTCTCTCCATTCATTTTAGAACCCTTTCCGCTGGTAAAGTTCTTGTCGTAAATAATAAGTTTCCACAAAACTGGCAGCCTAATACTACATACATATCTAATGTCAACTTTTAAATTGTAAATTTTTATTTTTTGTTTTTATTTTTATTACGTTTATAGATAGTTGTTTCTTTTGCACGCAGTATAAGGAGTTAGATTATCATTTAGTTACTTATTGTTGCAAATATGAAATTTATGTACAAGAATTTTGAAGATTAAATTTTAATGTTCCTACTAGTATCAAATTTAACACCTTTTTTTCAACTTTGCTTATATATATATTTTTATATTATTATTTATATTAAGTTAATGGGTGGGGACACATACATCAAAACACCTTGTTATGGATTGATGCCTATTTTTGTTTACCATCGATTTAATTTATATGGTTGCACTACTAGTTATTAACTAGCACAACCACAACAATAAATGTCGTTGATATACGCCGACCTCATTTTCTTCCTTTTAAAATTTATGGCTCTAGCACAATCATTCATTTTATAAACCCACTTATTGACATGATTCCATTTGTTATTTGATAATTTGCATGTTAATTTCAAAATCATATCGGGTAACCATGAAAAGGTACACATGTATTCACATGATGCCATTTGTTATCTAATAGTTTGCATGGTAATTTCATAATTCTATTAGGTAAATGTGAAACTGTAAACATGTATTCACATGATGCCATTTGTTATTTAATAATTTGCATGACAATTTCGTAATTGTATTAGGTAAATGTGAAAAGGTAAGCATAAATTTAGAGATACAAGATACTTAACATTTGAAATCTATCCATTGATTTTGAGGAGATGATGAGAATATGTCAGTATATTTCATTTATGACCATAAGATAAATATTTGGATTAAAAGAGTGTTAATTTGGAAGCTTAGTGACAAATTCCAATCATGGGACTAGATTCCTCTTTCTGAAGTGGGTTCATGGAATTTGGTCCTTACAGGTCCGTAATTGCAGGGTTTGAAGTTGGCATGTGCAATTAGGGTTTTATGTTTCTATCCGTAGGGTTGACACATGGAATTTTCGGTTATAAACATAGGCATGCAAGCTCATCCATGTGGTTGGATCATCCCATTTGCATGCATAACTCTCCCTTCATGAGGTTGGGATATAGGGTTTCAATTTTTCATTTGGTCGTAGATAGACTCAAATCAATATTGTTGTTGGGATCTTATTTTGATATTATTTGGTTGATATTGTTGTATATTTTTGTATCGGCTCACTCTACTCTTTGTTGGACATTTTATGAAAATCTAATAGAATAATAATTCAAAGGGTATCCCCCCTTATTCATCAAATATGGTGTCTCTTTTTGTTGTGTTGATTTTCTCATATTGCCATTGCATTTACTATTCTATCTTTAGCTACTATTAATTGATGAAAAGTATTCATTTCTATTGAAAGATTACTAATTAAAGAATTGAATTGGGCTAATGTAATTGAAACAACATAGTGACGATGGTAAAAATTAACATGGTATCAGAGCTAAGATGAAGGAAAAGGCCAAAGGAGACAAGATCTAGAGAAATCCTCTTTTGAAAAATTGAAGGAGTTTATCTAATCAAGTCAATATGTCTTCCTATTTCTTCAATGAAAATGATAAGCTAGGTGACCAATATAACTTTTTTGCATGGAAGATCAGGTTGGGAATCATATCAGAAGACAATGATGCCTTGCAATACATTCAAGGAAAGGTACCTGAGCCTTCAGAGAATGCTTCCGCTACTTCCAAGAATAAGTACAATAAAGATGATTTAAAAGCAAAGAAAATTATAGTTGATGGTTTACAAGATCATTTACTTGCTTATGATGGAAATTTGAATAAGTCTAAGGATATGTATGATAAGATGGACAACATATATGATGTCAACATTTTGAATGAGATCAAATCCTTTAAGGATCAACTTAAAGATATGAAATGAATAAAGGAGAGTACGTGCAATCATACATTATGATATATATTGTCTTCGAGATCGATTGTGAAGTGTTGGGGAAACTGTGCCAAACAAGGACTTAGTGGTGGTAATCCTTAGAGGTATCCCTCCTATTTGGGAAAACTTCATTACCAAAATAAGCAATAACAATTGCTTCCAATCATTTGATGAGATTGTTGGAAAGCTCACTCAAGAAGAATCAAGAATGATCTCAAGAGGTAGGTTACAAAAGCATGAAGAAGGAGATCATGATTCTTTGGTCACTCATAAGAAGAAACGAAAAGGAGGTCCATCAAGTTCAAGAAATCATCCTCCTTGAAATTCAAATATAAGGAATGGAAGAGTCAAGGAATCATCACACATTGAATTCTACAATTTTCATAATAAAGGTCACTATGATCGAGATTGACCTAAAAAGGACAATGGTCTATGCTACAACATTAGAAGCAACAATAATTGGTTTAGTAATCGAAGAAGAACATATGACCAAAGAAACTATTTTAATGGAAGAAATGATAGAAGAAGAAGAGATGTTCCAAGTGATCGTGAAGAAGATCGTCATCCTCAAAAGAAGTCAAGAAATACTAGGTATGAAAGTAATGTTGCAAATCAATCTGGATATATTCTTATTTTTGCACTTTCTGGTTCCTCTCCTCTGAATACTTGAGATGGTTGGTTGATAGTGGGACATCTCATCATTTCTCTGGGTATAAGGAGATTCTCTCTATCTTGGTAGGGAGGGAGTCAAATATGAAGATTCTTCTAGCATTTAACTCCACTCATCCCGTCAAAGGTTTTGGATCTATTAAATATATTTTGAATTATGGGGAATCTATTTTTCTTCATGATTTGATGTATGTGTCGGGGTTGAAGAAGAATTTGGTATCTATATATTCTTTGGAAAACAAAGGGATTAGGGTTTCCTTCATCAACGGAAAAGTACTTACTTTCCAAGTGGGATTCCCTATCAGAGATGCATTTACATTGGGATATAGATTTGAAAGACTCTATAAAGTGACTAGAATACCTATTTTAGCATTGGTCCGTGAAACTAATCATCAAAGAGAGATATGGAACTGAATATTGGCCCATATACACTATGAAACCCTTCCAAAATTGAAGCAATTGGTCTCTGGATTTCCCATGTTCAAGCCCAACATGATGGAGTATGTCCTCGATGTGCTAGTGGAAAGAAGACAAGGGTACCATTCCCCTCTAGAAAGAACAAGACAAATGAAATCCTACAACTCATTCATTCTGACATATGTGGTATGATTCCCATACACTCCATTGGTGGTCATCTCTATTATATAACATTCATCGATGGTTTCTCAAGAAAACCTTGGATATATTAGTTGAATCATAAGTATGAAGCCTTTGAAATGTTCAAGGAGTTCAAATATTTGGTCGAAAATCAAACGGGAAAAAAAATTACGATCTTCAGGTTTGGCAATGGTGGAGAGTACACTTCAAATGAATTCATATATTCTAGCAAGAAGGAAGGAATCAAGAAAGAGACAATTATGCCTGAAAATCCTGAACAAAATGGAATGGCTAAAATAAAAAACATGTCTATTATAGAAGCTTCCCATACCATGCTCCATGATCAAAAGCTACAAACGTTTCTTTGTGGAGAAGCTACTAATGCAATTGTATATGTTCAAAATAGGGTGCCTTATCAAGCAGTGGACAACAAAACTCCTAAATAAGTATTCATAGGTGTCAATACCGATGTTGATCACCTCCATATATTTGGGCGCCCCATATAATTCATGTTCCAAAGGACAAGAGGTACGAGTTGAAGGCCACTAGAAGAAAAGGTACATTTGTTGGCTATTGTGAAGATTCTAAAGCATTTAGAATATATATTCATGGTCAAATGAAAGTTGAAATTAGCAGGAATGTAACATTCAATTAATATGTTGCCGTTGGGAAAGCAAGGGACCTTCCTCTGCCTCCTTTTGAGAATAAAAATGATGATATGGATATTTTAGAAGGTCCTTCCATGCTTGAATCTAAGAGAGACATTGTTGATGATCCCATGGAGCCCATGGAGCCCATGGACCCCTTGGATCCTCCTCCATGTGATCCTCCTGCCAGGAAGAGGCCACTTTGGTTTCATGACACATTACAAGATGCCAAGAAACATGTTCCCGCCAGAAGGTATTTTAGAGAAAGAACGAACCCATGTAGGTACCAACGATATGCTACAGAAATGATCAATATGATTCAAGATGAGCCTCACAACTTTGAAGAAGTCGTGAAAGAATAAGTTTGGAAGGATGTTATCGCTGAAGAATATGAATCAATTATGAAGAACGACGTATGGGATGTTGTGCCAAGTCTGAAAGGAAAATATGTGTTGACTTCAAAATGGATATTCAAAATAAAAAATGGGGTTTGTTGTCCTCCCATAGACAACCCCCGGGTTAAGGACAAGGGCCAGTGCCTAGGACATCTTAATCTATCTTGAAGATAAATAAATGTTGCTCAAGAGTTAAAAATAAAATGATTTAAATATGGCTCAATTGTCTTACTCAAAGGAAAGTCACATTTTACACATTAACAATATTTAGTTCGAAAGAATTAAAGTTTATCCATGGTGGCCTAATCATAGATAATGAAGTTTCTTTGACTATTGTAGTATAGGTGAAGGAAGGAATAAAAGAAGGAAGCCTAGTGCAGAGGGCTAATGATAGAATCCTATGCACTAAATTTCATTGGAATCATGAATAGACAAAGAGAATGAAATCCGAAACCGTGGAGCACATATTAAGACCTTCAATCTCATATGTTACAAGTACCATTTTCCATATCATGACATAGATAAATCTGACATATAAGACCGAGTTCCAACAACTAAAATTACACTATTTCTAAGTGGAAAGAAACACCTATGAAAATGACAAACAAAGATAGAATCACATACCCCACATATCAGTTGGAATCACCGAAAACTTCTTCATTAATCTTCCACAAAAACATACATATCATAAATCCTTAGAACTTGCAAAACTTGCAGAATATTACAATCTCTAGAGTAGAAAATTGAGCCCCTACAAATAAAGGGAGGGTCTCAACAAAAACAGTTACAAAAATATCTTCTAGTGCGACAACTTTCTAAACTAATCAACCATGTGAGCATGTCAATGGCCTAGTTTTCCTAATTATTACTTAAAAAACTTGATTCTTTCTTGAAAATAAAATATTTACCAAATTTCCAAAATGATAAAGATATGTCTAGATTCCAAATCAGAAAAATATTCACTACTAGCTCGCTTAATCTTTCGAAGTGGACCCATGCTCCACTGCCCAGACTCGTGATGGGTTAATTATGGTCTTTCCCTTGAGAGTAGTTGTCTTCTCATGTGGCCTCAACTAATAATTTCTCATATTTCTCCGATGGTAGTAGATGTCCTTGGAATAGTTCTGTAATCTAAATTAGAATTGAATTTTGCAAACAACTTTTCCAGCTCACTCACGCATGCTTCATCCCTATCCCTCGCTTCCTTCTTCTGAATCATTTTGGTGATTTCCATGATCACACCTGTCAAGGACAATGATGTCTATCACCCTCAAATTATAAGGCTAATTTCTCATAAGGAGCTTGATAAATGTCTCGACAATGTTGGCATTCTTGGCATCCTCCTCTTTGGATGAAAAGACAGAGAATTTAGTGGCTTTTACTGCAACCGTCTTCTTTGCAACCAATTTCAGATGTTCCCATACTTTCTTTATTTCAAAGACGATATCTTCCCAAAATATTTGTGTGGCTTCAACGAGGGCCATGTGGCCCTTCAACTTGTTATTTAGTGCTTTGATATCGTCTTGTGCCACCTAATACTTGTTATTAATTTAATCCACACTTGCCTAGGTGGACTTGAGTTGTTTCTCCTTATTCTCCAACATGTACTTGGTTTTGTCCAATTCAATCTAGATCTTCTTAAGCTAACTTTCCTACAGTTGCAGATCTGTGGGGGAATTAGTTAATTGCTCAATGGGGTTCTGTGGGTAATCCAACACAACCAAATCACATATATGGGAATCGATCTTTTTTTGCAGCTCAACTACCTTCAACTTGAGTGCTACCACCTCATTATTCCTTTCAATCAACTCCTTGGCCAAGATTTCCTTCTCATTTTCAACCTATGTCAATTCCTTGGTTTGTACATGCTCCGCAACAGAAATTTTAAGTTATTGCCTTAGTGACTGTATTTATCACTGTGAGGATTTGATAATAGCATCTATGACATCCTTGTCACTTGGATCCACACCCAACTTGATAATAATCTCCTTGTAACCTTCATTTTGGAGATGGAGGGATGTTGAGTTGGACTTCTCCTACATTACCCTAGTAGTAGCTTTATCCAACAGCTTCTCGGCCTTGCTAATGGTCAAGGCTCCCTTGCTTAATTCACTAGATATCATCTCCCCTGCCTCCTTGTGTAAATTGATTTAAACTACAAGGGGACACTAGTAATGTCTAGAGATAAGTCCATTGCTATGAATTGTGGCCCAGAGGGGAGGGACTGCACTGAAGGGTAACACATGGAGAACCTCATCTGATTTCTCTCCAGAACCATGGAAGCCAAGGGTCTAGTTTGAAATGGCACTAAATGAGATGCCAGTTATGACAACATTTCATCCCTAAATTTCGTGTTCCTTTCCTTTGTTAGCTTCCCTTCCTCCCACTTAAGGCCTACTGCTGACGTGTTTCCAACTGAACCCAAGATAACTACCTCACTTGAACTAGAGGTGGAAATGCATTGGGGATCCTCTAGTTGTACTTGGAAGCCTGGCCATTCAAGGTTCTTTTTATTCAATTCTACTTTAATCTCCTCCTTTGTCTGGTCTTGAAAATTCGCCTTCTTGGTCGAGGATGCATCCTCCATATTGGTATTCCCTACCTCATTAATACTCCTTTTCTGGGACTTTTCCTTTGTGCTTGGTGTCTCGATTTCCATCTCTGTATTGATGGACCATGAATACAGATTAGCCTTCCATTCTAACTTTGGTATATAATCATGTTCATAGGTAGAGGAATTAATCTCTTTCCTTCTACTAGAAACAATTCCATGAGGATCATAATGACACACTTCTCCTACTTCAAAGTTCAACTCGTTTAAAATGAGTTCTACCTGCTAAAAATCATGTCTAGAGTTCACAAAGAAAGGACCTACAGTCATGGGAAGCTTAAACATATGGCCATTTTTGGTAAGGACAAAATTAATTTGGTATGTGTTTAGGCTCTGCCTGATGAACTCCAAAGAAAAAATTCTCATGGGCATAAATACGGGCAGCTGGTAAGGAGGCAATTCAAACCCATATAGTCTGATTTTAATGTAGTGTTCAAATGGATACCAATCGTCTAGTCTAAAATCCTTGTTGAGTTGAAGGATATTCCTCTGTTGGGGTAAGACTCTAGGAGGGGAGACTTTGTTTATAATTTTAAAATCAGTGGCCATGAAATTAGAGAGAAATTATGAAAACCACTCATTGTCGGGATTCTTCTTCAAAAAGTTGTCCCAGTCAACCACAAATTTCCTTTTCTTACAGGAGTCCACAATGTTGAGGCATAGGTACTCGAATTATTCCACATGAGTGTAAAGGAACAAGTAAACAAATATGGAGTAATAACTAAAGGATGACGCCAAGTAGTATTAAGAACACTGGAACTTGATGGCTTCGACCAGGAAAGAGGGAAAGTCAAGGACAAGGTGTGGCTTCATCATCTTATGTAGAAACCCTAAGGATGATTTGGAGACATTTTTTTTGTCATCCTCACCAAATAGCCATAAGATAAAAGACAAGATGAGCTACACAAACTTTGAAACCAAGGAAATGGGAAGGGTTTCTATGTTGGAAACCAAATGTGCATTTGGTGTCAGGATTAGTTGGAGAAAGACCTATTTCTCTCCAATGGCGAGCCAAATGTAATCATATAAGAGCCTAGTCTCTATAAAATTATCCAAATTTGGGGATTTAAGATAAAGGAAGGTGTTGAGTATCAATTCAACAGTAACCTACAAAATTTTCTCCCTGGTGGAGGAAATACAACAATTTTGTCTTTAACAAACATGGCCATGAGCCAAGATATGAATTCTGGGAAAGGGTACATTGTCGGGGTGATTAAGTGATACAATCTTGACTCAATGACTTGGAAGGGGTATTCCTTATCTAGGTAGTGGCCATAGAAGTCAAAATGAAGTTCAAATAGGTTTAAAGGGCAAAAGGAATTGTGAATTTCCCCCTTGGTGTCCATTAAGGGTTCGATGTGGCTCGATGATTAGGGATTTTTGTTTTTCAAGGTTTTTGACGAGCCTTTTTTTAATTTGACCATGGTGACAATTGTGTAAGGACTAGGAGACTGTGAATAACCTGGTAAGAATAGGAAACTAGATGCTAAGGGTGCCTGGAGTCCTTATGTTGGCTGACATTTGGACATAGATAGTTGCGAACAGATGGAGTAGCTTGACATAGAACATATTTAAATAGATAAGTTTAAATTGCAACGGTCGACATGAGGGGTACAGTAGTTGGTTTACAAGGGTTTTTAGGTGGGAAAGGAAGAAATGGTGTGGGGTAAGACATGTGGCGGAGATGGATTGGGTAGAGGGCAAGGAAGGAGAGTAATGCGTCAAATGATCTCGTGCTCGCTTGCCACGCTCGCCTGATAGTGGTCCCAGCGACTAACGTGGTTGCCGCGTTAGCCTGATAGGTGGTGGGGCTATTTTACCTCCTCTAGATGGGTATTTGGGCGAACTTGGAGGCATGGTTCGACCCCCTAAACTTAATCACAACCGTTGATTTGTGTTTTGTGTTTTTCACTTTATTGACTCTAACCTTTTTCGGGGAAGCGTCGACTTAACTTGGCGGCTCTTCCGTACTAAAAATGGTGTTGCCAAGACTTCTTCACTGTTGAGTTGGAACTCAAATGCCTTGGCCTTTTGGTCCCATGGTCCTTAAAAGCCCAACTCCTTTTGAAATGTAGTTCAAAATTCTTATGGTGCTCCGACCTCCTGGGGTATACTACTCAAATGATGTCGTTGACGTCAACCAAACCACGTGTCGACCCGTGATCAGTCCAAGTGTCATCCATATATGGGCCTTTTAGACACCTGAAAACTACAAAATTTCCTACCACGTGTCCACCTCTTAGTGGGTGGTTTTTGATGTCAACACTACCCAATGACATATTGCCACATGTCTAATCATACGAGAGAGAAAAGGGTCCTCGATCCTTTGTTGTGCAAGCAATTTATTTGTAAATGGTTCAATTCAATGCCCTCAAAAATTTATTTAACAAAAGGTTACGGGGTCCTGAGATTCAGGTCTCCAATTTCTATTACAAGGTTTCGTAAGTAGACAACCCCAACTCTAACAGTTGATGGATTCCTTGGTCCCTAGTCCCTAAATATTTTTTAAATTGATTTTCTTTTGAGTTATGGGATTTTAGGGAAACGGGGTCCCCGAGATTTTGACTTTTATTAGACCAACTTTGATTACCTCTATCTTTTAATCCAGGAGGCCATTTATAGGATTCTTTATATCGTTGGAAATCCCTTCCAGCGTACTTTCTAACTGAGTGGGTTCATTGTATTCTTTGAGCTCATATGTTTATGTTAAAATGGCTCCAAAATTTTCTATGCTTTTCTTCTTAACCTCTTTGTTATATGAAGAATAAAAGGAAAGAAGAGGAGGGTACGACATCAGCGCCAACTGGGGATAGTGTCTTGCTAGCAAGGCACTGAGAACCTGCAGACTAGTAACCTTCTTGAGCATGGATTCAAAAACATATACAAAGCAAAAAATGAAATAAACACTCCATTATTTATAATGGCTCACCAATATTTACAATGGAGGTGGATACATGACTTTAGTGCTAAAAGTATTGTTTGAGGTACTGCCCATTTATCGGCAGGTTGAACACTTCACCATCTAGATTTTCCAATAAGAATGTGTTGTTACATTTGGCTTCAACTACCTTGAAGGGCCCAAACCACAAAGAATTAAATTTTTCATGCCCTCCTTTTTCTTCTCTCCTGACATCCCATCTTAGCACAAGGTCACTTGGATGGAAAATTCTATCTTTGGCCTTTTTATCAAATAGTTTCTTCATCTTGTCGTGGTACTTGATTAGATTTTGAGTCACCTATTCTCTGCTCTCTTGCAATTCAGCCAACTAATTTATCCTCCTAGTTAATGGATTCGGGGATACATGAATGTCCCCCAAGGAGTGGTGAAGGATGTCTTTTTCTGATCTTCAAGATGTTCATCAATTTGGTTGTATCCATAGAATCCATCAATCATGGACAACCTTGATGACCCCACCATCTTTTGCAAGATATAATCCATCTTGGACAGGGGCTAATTATCCCATGTTCATGTTTTTGAAATCCACACACAACCTGGTTTCTCCATTCTTCCTTCTAACATTGACCAGATAAGCCACCCAATCTGAATATCTCAAGGGTATAATTATTTTATCTTGGAGCATTTTTCTGATTTCTTTCTGTATTAAGGGGAGAAGTAGGGGATTTATCTGCCTAAGCTTATGTTTGTGATGTTTAATTTAAGACTTCAATGGAATCTTATGTTGAATGATACTAATATCATGAGTCTTCAATTCATCATAAGACCAAGAAAAAACATCAACATGCTTTTTGAAAAGGTCAAGATATTTCTGCTTGTATCCCTTTGGGATGCCCTTGGCCAACTTAATTAGTTTGAGTTGTTGTTTTGTGTCAATATTACAGTCTTTTGTACAGGACTTGGCTGGTTTGTCTTCCACATCATTAACATCAAACAATCTTTCCAATGGAACCAACCCCTTCGAGATTATGTTTCCCTTCAACTGTAAAATTTTCCGCCCTTCCATAGATTCTTCCTAAGGTGCTTGATGTTCAACTGCTTCAATTTCCTCAATATCTTCACCTTCTTGCTCTATTACAAAGTTAGAAAACTCCCAATCACCTCCATAAACCTTTTAATATGATATTCATCCTCAAACACCTGCCAATATTTTACATTGTCAGGCACTGAGGGTTTATGCCTAACTTCCACTTCATACCTTTGCAGGGGATTTTGTGGGGGCTTGATAGTGATCACTCTTGTTGCCAAGGAACCTCCCATTATGTTTTGCTCCCTCAGTAAAAATTGAATATAAAATGCCAAAAATAAATTCTCAACTAAATCCCACACTTCATTTCTGTGAATATTTCCATCACAAAAAGAATAAAAATGAAAAAATTTACCATGCTCCACCACATTAACAAAAGAAAGATTAATCATTCAAAAAGTTGTTCCATGTTACTTCAAATCACAAAAGAGGAAAATCATTTTGTATATATAAAGAGTAAGAATAAGAAGGTTGTTGCATATTACATCACATGAAAAATTAAAAATAAAAAACAATTTTGTTTCATAAGATTATTTCATACGGCATGCAAAAGAAAAAAAGACCAGCCAAATCATTTTAATTACAATTTAGCTCTTGGAAACAGAAATCATCGTGATCAATTCCTCTTCCTTTTCTTCGTGATTTTACCACCTTAATTCCTCTTCCTCCTTTTCCTGAATTTGTACTATCTTCAGTTGGGGATTTATCTGGTAAAATCCCAAAAACAAACAAACAAACTGAATATAGAGCAATGCTCTGTTTTCTCCTCAGGATCTTTTGTACAGGGAAGCCCCAAAAAAAATTATGAACAACGTAGAGTTTCACAACCAACATAAACTTGTATTAATTTATAAACTGCCTGATACAATTGTCTTCCTCTCTCTCAAAGGGATTCACCAAAAACAAAATTACTCTGCCTCTGTTACAAATGATTTTTACACCACTGTGTAAAAATCTTCATTCACATTTACTGCTGTAAAAAGAGCTTTTACATTTACTGCTGTAGAATAAAATTCTTACATGAGTTTACTGCTGTAAAATATAAAAAAAAATTCACATTCACCCCTGTGTGAAATTTTTCATTACATTAGAAATGCTCGGGATTTCACATTTCATATTCAAATAAAAAAAAACTACACTGGCTTCCCATTCGTTTCAAAAAAAACCAATACAAGCACCTGTAAGAAGGAATCCAAATTTCATTCATTGTCGGGAGTCTTTTTCATTTTTACACTGCTGTGTTTCCCCTGTTCTTTTTCGCTGCTGCGAACCTTCTTCCTCTCATCCCGTGTGCAAATACAAATTGAAGTCAACACACATACCCAAAACTATATGGCGTACATACTATATGGTTAACCAAAAAAAATTACATGCCGTCTGAAAACATTAAAAACTTTACCTAAGACTATGACAAAAGCATTAAATGTATTAAATGAAACGTGCGGTAAAAGTAAAAATAATGTCCTGGCAGGTTGATGAAGATCCTTGTCCGTTGACCTGATCGGATGCAATTCGCACACCAAGCTCACACAAACCAAACGAACTTTAGCTTCCGGGGAGTGGGTGGTTTTGTGTTCGTACACAGGACGCATGGCAGCAAGTCGGGGTGTTTGGAGGCCCTCTGACAGAAACAACTTTTTACAAAAAGCGGTGCGAAATAATTTGTGGTTTTCCGGAAATGGTTTTGCGTCGCCGTTTAATGCTCCCGCACGACAGGTGGAATTAATGTTTCAACACTCCCCTTTAATTTCAGCTGCTGGGCATTCAGACATACCCAAATATTTTCTCAAAAACTCAAAGCTTTTCTGGTCCAGTGACTTTGTCAAAATGTCTGCTACCTGTTCCTGAGTCCTGCAATGTTCTAAGGCAATTTCTCCATTGCTCACCAATTCTCTGATGTAATGAAATCTTGTGTCAATATGTTTCGTTCTCTTATGAAACACTGAATTCTTTGATAATGCAATAGCTGAGCTATTGTCACAAAAAATCATTGTTGCTTTTGCCTGCTCTTGGCCTAAGCTCCTCAACATCCTTCTCATCCAAACTGCTTGACATGCTGCTGCTGTAGCTGCCACATATTCTGACTCTGCTGTAGACAATGCTACAATGGACTGCTTCTTAGAAGCCCATGAAATGGCTCCTGAACCCATGTGAAAAACATAACCGGAAGTGCTTTTTCGATCATCTACACTTCCAGCCCAATCACATGCTCCCGCACGGCAGGTGGAATTAATGTTTCAACATTCCCCTTTAATTTCAGCTGCTGGGTATTCAGTGATACCCAAACATTTTCTCAAAAACTCAAAGCTTTTCTGGTCCAGTGGCTTTGTCAGAATGTCTGCTACCTGTTCCTGAGTCCTGCAATGTTCTAAGGCAATTTCTCCATTGCTCACCAATTCTCTGATGTAATGAAATCTTGTGTCAATATGTTTCGTTCTCTTATGAAACACTGAATTCTTTGATAATGGAATAGCTGAGCTATTGTCACAAAAAATCACTGTTGCTTTGCCCTGCTCTTGCCCTAAGCTCCTCAACATCCTTCTCATCCAAACTGCTTGACATGCTGCTGCTGTAGCTGCCACATATTCTGCCTCTGCTGTAGACAATGCTACAATGGACTGCTTCTTAGAAGCCCATGAAATGGCCCCTGAACCCATGTGAAAAACATAACCGGAAGTTATTTTCCGATCATCTACACTTCCAGCCCAATCACTATCAGTGTATCCAGCTAAATCTGAATGTTCTGAGACATTATATAAGATGCCAAACTTTTTAGTACCTTTAACATACCTCAGAATTCTTTTTGCTGCCTGCCAATGTGCTTCCTTTGGCCTCTCCATGAATCTGGAAATCAAACTAACAGCAAACATTATGTAAAGTCTAGTTCATTAAATACATAAAGGCTGCCAACTATACTTGTACAATGCTAGGATCAAAAATCCTTCTGTTGTCCTCTTTGCTATTTTAATCCCATTACTGTGGGAGTGGATTGCTGCCTTGCACTCTGCATAATTAAATCTGCCCAACACTCTTCATTTACATATCTTGCTTGAGAGATAAAAATTCCATTTTCATTTTGATCTACTTCTATTCCTAAGAAGTATCTTAGCAAACCCATGTCAGTCATTTCAAATTCCTCTTTCATGACTGCTTCGAAATTTTCAATGAGGTAGTCATCATTACCTGTAAAAATCACATCATCAACATATAACACAACAATTAGCAATTTGTCATCTTTTTCTTTGATGTAGACTGTGGGTTCTCCCTCACACTTCTCAAATCCATTCTCTAGTAGATAGGAGTCTATCCTACTGTACCATGGTACCATGCTCTTGGCGCTTGCTTCAGCCCATAAAGAGCTTTCTTTAATTTGCACACTTTGTGCTCTTCACCTTTCTTCTCATAGCCTAGAGGTTGTTCAATGTAAACCTCTTCCATTAACACTCCATTCAAGAATGCTGACTTCACATCCATTTGGTAAACTTTCCACTTGTTTTGTGCTGCTATGGACAACACTGCTCTCACGGTTTACATTCTTGCAACCGATGCGAAAGTTTCCTCATAGTCTCTCCCATACTGCTACTTGTACCCTTTGACAACCAGCCTTGCCTTGTGTCTTTAAATCTTGCCTTCAGCATTGCACTTGGTCTTATAAATCCATTTGACTCCAATGACTTCTTTACCTTTTGGTAGCTTAACCAACTCCCATGTTGTGTTTCTCTCTATGGCATTCATTTCCTCATCCATAGCTTCTATCCATTTCTTATCTTTAATTGCTTCTTCGAAATGAATAGGATCATCAACATGACAATATAATGCAAACAAGGAATTCATACCTTCATTTGCTACCTCTTGCTCATAAATGTCACTTAAATTTCTGAACTTCTTGCCTCTTTCATTTGGTGTGCAAGTGCTTGAAGATGCACTTGAATTTCCTCCTTGTGGTGTGCTTGGAGAAGCACTTCCATTTCTCCTCAAGGGTGTTCCTTGCTATCCTTGTGTTGGCGCTGCTGTTTGGGGATGTATTTCAGCCATCTCCTCATCATCTTCATCATGAGACAAACAATTTTTAACATTCACTGTTTTCTCTATGCTTCCATCCCAAGCTTCCTCCTCAATGAACTGAACATCTCTGCTCACAAATAACTTCTTGGTAGATGGGATATACAACCTGTAAGCTTTGGATTCCTCACTGTATCCAATGAAACGACATTTCTCCCCTTTGTTGTCCAACTTCCTCCTTAGCTGATCTGGAATGTGTGCATAGGCCACACATCCAAAAACTCTCATGTGGGTGACTCCTTGCTTTCTCCCACTCCATGCTTCTTCTGGCACTCTATTCATCACTGCTTTTGTAGGACACCTGTTCAGAATATATGCTGCACAATTTACAGCTTCAGCCCAATAGTCATTTGGCAAATGCTTTGCCTTCAACATGCTTCTCGCCATATCCATGATGGTCCTGTTCTTCCTTTCAGCAACTCCATTTTGCTGTGGGGTGTATCTTGCTGTAAATTGTTTATGAATTCCATTTTCTCGACAAAATCTTAGGAATTCCTTGGAGATATACTCACCTCCTCTATCAGTTCTGAGAACTTTAATATGCAGCCCGCTTTGGTTTTCCACAAGTGCCTTGAAATTTCAGAATTTCTCAAACACTTCACTTTTGTTTTTAAGGAAATATACCCAAGTTTTTCTTGTAAAATCATCAAAGAAAGTTAGAAAATATTGGCTCCCTGCTAAAGATGGAGTTTGCATCGGTCCACATACATCTGAGTGGAAAATCTCTAAGGGTGCCTTTGCCCTTATGCTTTTCCCTGATGGAAAACTTTCTCTGTGTTGTTTCCCCAATATGCAACCTTGACAAAGGCTGTCCGGTTTCTCTATCAATGGTAATCCTCTTACCATCCCTTTTCTGCTCAACAAATTAAGACCTCCAAAGTTGAGATGTCCAAATCTCAAGTGCCACAACCAATTTTCATCCTTTGGCACGCTTTGGAAAGCCTCTTGAGTAACTGCTGCAATTACTTCTTTGTTTTTCAAATCTGCCCTTATTCTGAGAGGGAACATCCTGTTCCTTGTCATCTTCACTTCAGCAATACATCTTTTGCTGGGTGCTATATCCATGATGGCGCATACATCATTCTTAAAGAAAACATTGTACCTCTTATGGACAAGTTGTCCAATACTCAAGAGGTTACACCTCATTCCAGGGACATAGTAGACATCTGCTATGGTTTTCTTTTCACCCTTCTTTGTAAATATTTTTACCTCTCATTTTCCCATAACAGAAATTTTGCTATCAGTCCCAAGTGTAACTTCTGATTTCACATTTTGATCTAAAGCAGAAAACAGGGCTATGTTCCCTGTCATATGGTTGTTGCAACCTGAGTCTAAAAACCATATGTCTTCCCTATTTGTTTCAGCTATGTTACAAGCTAACAACACATTATCTTGACTGATGTTTTCTATAGTGACATTGGCATTTGGTCTATTACTCATATCATGCTGCTTCTTCCTACATTCACTGGCATAGTGACCATATTTTTTACAGTAATAACATTGGACATTGGATTTTTCATACCTTTGTCCTTGAGCATGATGTTGTCCTCTTTGTTGGTTGCTGCCGTAGCCTTGTTCTGATTTGGATTGCTGCCTCTTCCTTGAGCATTTGCTGGGCTGTTCCTTCCACCTCTGTTTTGGCTTCTGCCTCTTCCTCTCTTGTTTCCTCTGCCTTGACCTCTTCCTCTTCCAAAGGACATCTGGGTCTTGAAGACTTGCTCTGGAGATGAGTTTTCATTTCTACTCAACCTTTGCTCATGTGTTAGCAATGATGCATGGAGTTCATCAACTGAAAAATTTGAGAGATCCTTTGTCTCTTCTATGGTGGTGACAATCACATCAAACTTCGAGGGTAGGACCCTCAATAGTTTCTCCACAATCCTTCTTTCTTCAAGAACTTCTCCATGTGTCCTCATTTGTGTGACCAATCCAATCACATGTGTGAAGAATGAGTCAATATTGTCTGACTCTTTCATGTTCAGATTCTCAAAATCTCTCCTCAACAACTGTAGTTTCGATGTCTTCACTTTCTCCATGCCTTGATAGGCTGTCTTGAGGGTTCTCCATGCTTCTTTGGATGTCTTAGCTGCTGCTATCCTTGGAAACACGCTCTAGTCCACTGCTTGATACAAATATAAAAGGGCTTTTGAATCCTTCTTCCTATTACTCTTTAATAAATCTTTCTCTCCCTGAGTTAATCTATTAAACTCATTTTCATCTGCTGGTTCTTCAAAACCATCTTGAACTAATTCCCATAAATCTTGACAGACAAACAGGGCTTTCATGGTTATTGCCCAGTAGTCATAGTTTTTCCCATTAAACTGTGGGAATTGAGGATTAAACATACCCATGCTGGTGCTGGTGCTGGCCATTCTAGCACTCTTTAACTATGTTTCTAAATCCTTGACTGTGTATTTAAAACACTGACTGTTTCTTCAGCAGTAACACAAAAAAAACTTTGAGGAATACCTGAATCCTTTTGCCTGAGACTTCACTTTGCTGGAGAAGATTTACTGCTGCAACAAAAACTCCTCCCTTCAGCTTCTTTGACACCTTCAAAGAGCCTAGATCTACTCTGATACCACTGTTGGGGATTTATCTGGTAAAATCCCAAAAACAAACAAACAAACTGAATACAGAGCAATGCTCTGTTTTCTCCTCAGGATCTTTTGTACAGGGAAGCCCCAAAAAAAATTTATGAACAAAGCAGAGTTTCACAACCAACATAAACTTGTATTAATTTATAAACTGCCTGATACAATTGTCTTCCTCTCTCTCAGAGGGATTCACCAAAAACAAAATTACTCTGCCTATGTTACAAATGATTTTTACACCACTGTGTAAAAATCTTCATTCACATTTACTGCTGTAAAAAGAGCTTTTACATTTACTGCTGTAGAATAAAATTCTTACATGAGTTTACTGCTGTAAAATATAAAAAAATTCACATTCACCCCTGTGTGAAATTTTTCATTACATTAGAAATGCTCGGGATTTCACATTTCATATTCAAATAAAAAAAACTACACTGGCTTCCCATTCGATTCAAAAAAAACCAATACAAGCACCTGTAAGAAGGAATCCAAATTTCATTCACTGTGGGGAGTCTTTTTCATTTTTACACTGTTGTGTTTCCCTTGTTCTTTTTCGCTGCTGCGAACCTTCTTCCTCTCATCCCGTGTGCAAATACAAACTGAAGTCAACACACATACCCAAAACTATATGGCGTACATACTATATGGTTAACCAAAAAAAATTACATGCCGTATGAAAACATTAAAAACTTTACCTAAGACTATGAGAAAAGCATTAAATGTATTAAATGTGGTAAAAGTAAAAATAATGTCCTGGCAGCTTGATGAAGATCCTTGTCCGTTGACCTGATCTGACGCAATTCGGACACCAAGCTCACACAAACCAAACCAAACGAACTTTAGCTTCCGGGAAGTTGGTGGTTTTGTGTTCGTACACAGAACGCGTGGCAGCAAGTCGAAGTGTTCGGAGGCCCTCTGACAGAAACAACTTTTTACGAAAAAGATGCGAAATAATTTGTGGTTTTCGGGAAATAGTTTTGCCTCCCCGTTCAATGCTCCCACACACACGGCAGGTGGAATTATTGTTTCAACAGGGACTTCTTCCTTTCTTTCGTTACTCTGAGGTTCTCCCACTCTTCGTTGCTCTACCACCGCCCTCCTTCAGCGGTCGGAGATCACTTCATTTTAAGAAGGCTACCTTTAACATGAAATTTCTCAATACTAATGAAGATATTAAGATTGTTATTTATTGCGTTTATGTTTCCCTCATTTTTCTGCAGAAGATATTAAGATTGTTATTTATTCGGTTTATTTTTCTTTCATTTTTCCACTTTAGTTAATAATATATTTATTTATTTTTGACAAATTTTAAATTAAAAATATTCTAGTTTTTTAAGTAGAATTTCATTATGATAAAATAGGTGAGTATATAAATAAAATAGTTAGTTTTTTTAAAGCAGAATTTCATTATGATAAAATATGTTATGTATATAAATAAAATAATTGGTAAATAAGAATAAGAATTATTCCATGGTAGAGATTAAAATTCTTATTTCATTATACATCTCACATTGTCAATTTGTGATTATTACTAAGAATATTCTAAAATATTTTGTGGAAATTAAATCTCTAACATCCATTTAACAATTATCTATAATTAAATTAAAATTATGGAACTTACTCCTATTGGAGTAATTAACTAAATTGACTAACTTGACATAGATACATCTATTAGGATAATTAACTAAACTAACTAACTTAACACTTGTGGCATGATATTATTTTTATTAAATTAAAAATGAAAACAATATAACTAGTTTTGAGATAACTTTCAACCCCTCTCACTTAAATATTACTAAAAATGTTTTGTTAATATTTCATAAAAGTTAGATCCCAACTATCCCCTAATAATTATTAATTATTAAATTTCAAATTATAAAAACTTTATTCTAAAATAAACTGTATAATTACAAATATTAAAAACCAAAAACCATTATACAAATAATATAAAAAATCACTTTATATTAATTTTTTCGTATTATTCAAAATATTATAGTTTGATTGAATCTAGATAATTTAAATAATTAATTCTGTCCGCGTTCCTTTTTCAAATAAAAATAAAAAATTCTTTAAATTTAAAAATAATATAAGCTATAATCAAAATAAAAAAGCAAATATACATATTTGGTTAGTTTTACGTGAAACTATTATAAAGTACAGTCACACTATAACTGTGCATGCCACTTATTGATATTACAACCGAATACAAAAGAGATAGGTAAAAATATTTCAATCTCACTTATAAATAAAATATTTCCTTGTCCATAGGCTATAAGATAATTTTATATCATTTTTTAAAATTCTTTCAAATAATTAAAGCAAAACGCAAATAAGGTTGATACTATTTATATGTGATTTTTATTTTCATATTTCAATTGGATACACAAATAAACCATTTTAATATGAATGTTAACTAGTTTATTTTAATATCAATTTTAGGAAAAACATAAACATATATATATATATGAAAAAAAAAAATTTTCAATGTACAAAGAGAAGTAATTAAATAAAGACCAGTCCTTCCTTATAACACTAACAAAAGGAGATGTTCAATTCATGAAATTTAATATAAAATAATATGTCACATTTAAAAAATAGTAATTAAAAGATCATGTGCATCATAAAAAAAAAAAATAGTAAATTAAATAACATTAAAATGTATAAAATATATAATAAAAAAAAATCGACAATGCAATATATAAAAAAATATCTCATATTCATGTAAATAAATTATTTCAATTCAACAATTTACTTCAACAATTTACATATTATATATGGTGAAATAATAATAATAATAAAAATAATAAATGACTATTATATATAAAATAATTAAATTTTAATTTATTATTGTATAGCATTCCAATTATAGTTATTTCACATTTTGATCCTTTTATTACGAATTAATTTTGAATGAAGCAAATATTTGTTGGAATTGCATGTTTAAGCTATTTTATTCCATGTATGCAAGATATTTTCAAGGGGTTGAATCCATTTATGCATTAAAAAATGATATATATATATATATAAAGTTGATGGTGAAAATAGTAGAGAAGAGTGTTCAAGCTTAATGAACCAAGATCAAGATGAGCGTAGAGGAGGGAGTTACAACAAAGAGAAGAGTTGGGAGAAAAGGAATAAATCCCAACCAAGTGCAAATTGTGAAGAGATGTGAGATACACTGATTTCATAAGTGGAAGAACCTTAACAGGTAATTAGTCATTGGAGTTGTAGCATGTGGCAACAAAAGTTAGGGAACTGTGGCAAAAGACTTGCATCAAAGAGGCTACATAAAGAAAGTGATATTTTGGTTGAGGTTGGAAAGGAGAGGAGGACACAAGAAGTCCCCAAAGAGGAGTCAAAGAGAGCAATAATTTTTTTCAAGAGGTGAGAAGAATGCCAAATAAAATGGCATGGAGAGAATAATGGGTTAGGGGGAATTTGAGCTAGAAATGGCTTATTTAAATGAAAGAGTCAACATAATGCTACAATTGCTAGAAGAGAGGGTAGAAGACTACAAAGAAAGTTAGGTGTTAAGGAAGAAGAAGATGGAATGGCCTCTGTTGCAAAAGAGGTTGAAGCATAGCTTAAGTGCTTCATTAGAGGAGAATGAACTTAGGAGAACTAAATGTGAAGGAAAGGTTGTTCACTTTTGTTAACTGGAACAAGGATCAATCCTAAGAGAGGAAGATGACAGTGATGAGATGATGATGTGCTTATCTCAACACAAGGAAAGGATGTCAATGAAATCAGATGAGGAGAAAGAATAATGCATTAAAATCTAATTATTTGTATGAGTTTGTATTCGTAGGTACCAAATACTATGAAGTTGAACAAGAGCAAGAATTTATGGAAGATGCAGAAAGTTAGGAGGAGCAGAGTTATGTTGGTCAAGAACAACAAGAGGCAGCGAATTTAGAAGATGAACAATCTCAAGGAATTGCCACAAAAGATAAATATTTAGAAATGTCTCGTGAAGACAGTGTGGAAGAAGTCCATGAAGGAGTTCGGGCTCAAAATCTCCATGTTTGTGAGAGTAAAGGTATAATTGATTGGTTGTGTCTTCTCTTATTGAATGTTTATTGGATTACTTTTGAAGATATTTTGACATGGATTGGAGACCAATGGAAATTGGGAAGAGAGAGGAAACCACATGTTTTGTAAATTTGTGGAGCAAATAAGTGTGAAGATGGTGGAAGAGGGGCTGATAAGAAGAATTCATCTCAACGCATTTTGGCTAGTCTAAGCGAGGCCAAAAGAAATCAAGAATGAGGAAACAAACAAGAACTTGTCATTAAGGAGGAGGAGACAGCATTGTCACATGCAATCACCAAAATGCAAAGGTTGATTTATGAGGATAATTATGAAGAAGGGTATATAGGAGTGCCTTAAGGAGGATAACTTAATGGTGCATTGTGTTAGTGTCAGTATTTGCATACTGCCATCAGTGATAAAAAAATCCTCTTTTCATATCATATTAGGGTCCCATTCTAAATTTTTTGTCATTCCACTAGGTCATCATGCAAAAATTTGGTCACTGAAGGTTGAATTAGGGTTTCCTTTACTCCTCTTAGAAATGTACCCCTTGATGACTCATTTCAACCTTGCTGAGTATCCAATGTCCATAAAGTTAATGACATCATGTCATCACATCAGTCATGTAATCTTGAAATTAAGTCCTTCAAGGTCTCATTAGGTCTTTTAGGGTTTTTCAAGGTTTCATTAGGTCATTAGGGTTTCCAAGGTTCCAATAAAACTCAAGTCCATTTCCAAAATCATCCCAAAGCAAAAGTCAAAAACCAAGATTGCCAAAGCATCATCCACCTGTCAAGAGCAAAAAAGTCAAAAAGTCAAAAAGCATTAAATTGAAAATTTGAAAATCACAAGAAACGTTAGAAAGTGGGTGTGAAACTCATAAATTATATTGCATCCAAGTATAAAGTCTCTCAAACAAGCCCCAAGGGTTAGCCCAATCGGTCAAGATGGGGCCTCGCCAAATGGGAGGTCACAGGATCAATTCCCAAAAGCTCTTAGGGTCAGGTCTTGTAGTAGGCTACAGGGCGTCAAGCCAAGATTTTTCCAGTGGACGTAGCGCCACCCATTGACCGAAGGTGTCATGCCCCAAAAAAAAAGGCTCTCAAACACACCCATGAAGCTTAATTTGCACTATAAGACTCTCAAAAATCCTCAGCAAAAGAAATTTGTCGATTTTAAGGCGAAATTGGGCAAAACAGAGCAAGAGGGCGCGTTTATCAGGGTTGTTGCACGTTTAGCCAAGTCGCTGCGCGTTTGACTGGGTCATTTCTCGTTTGCCAGAGATCCCAAAGTTATTTACGACGGAGCTGCAGTCCTGTAGAGTTCGTTGCGCGTTTGACTAGGTTGTTGCACCTTTGCCTGGGCCGTTGCGAGTTCGCCTGGAAGGAGCCAAAACATGCTAAAAACCCTCCATCGCCACCAAGTTTCCAAGTTGATCATTATATACTTTAGCAAATTATGTTTGTGGAAAATTTACTCACTCCTTCCCTCCATTATTCACCTACATAGGGTTTAAGTTGTTTGTTGTTATTCCTAAGATTAAACCCTAGTAATACATTCCCACCATTTCAAATCACATTTCCTAGCTTTAATTACAATTCCCCCTCACTTAAAAACTATCCTTTGTCACCTCCCTCATTCCACACATCCCTATTTCCTCCTCATCATCTCTCCTCACATCATTCCACATTTCCCATACCCACAGTCCATTCTACCATTTCCCTAGGGTTTTGACAGCAACAAATCATGGTAGAAGAAGAACATAGAAGTCAAAGTGAGGAAGCAAAACAACAATGGAGGAAATATAAAAAGGAGGGAGAATCATCAAATATGAGCCAACCAACACTAGAGAGCTCATGGCATCTCCCATCACAGTCACAAGATTCAAACATATGGGTTGCTTTGAGTTTTTTGAGAAGGTGGAAAGAATCCAACATCATTCTGAATTGACCAGACAATTCATCATCAACCTCCATGATAACCAAGCAACCCTTGTCGACGTGACCTTTACTATATATTTTGCTAAGATATCAGCTACTATTGGGATCCCAAATGTTGGGGCAAAATGGTTTAAACAGGAAGAATTGGATTATTGCTACTATGAGCCATATCTTAAACCCAACCACAAGAATGAAAGGAGGATTTTACCTTTCTCTTACCTCCTAGACAGACATGTTCATATGATGAGAATCATCATGAAGTAATTCACATGTGAGGGAAGGTTTTCTAGGCTCTATTCCTATCATATTCGGTTACTCATGCATTTTACAAGAGTTAGAATGCTCAATCTTCCCTACTATCTTTACCGGGATATCGACAAGATGTCATATGTTGCCCAAAGGAAAGATCATGATCATCAAATGCATATCATATTTCACCATTCTCTCATCAAGATGATAGTCCTACACCGCCTTGATTAGCTTAACATTGCATGGCACACTTTCATATCCAATGAGATTTTCACAGTCCCACCTATTCAGCATGGCTAAGAGGCCCCTTCATCCTCTCATCCATCCACCTCCATTCCTCCACCTCAATCCATACATCATTCATCTTCATCTAATGAGTTAGCCACACCATCACCTCCATCATCACCATTTCATCAGCCTATTCATTCACCTGGCAGAGATGAAGGCACTAGGCAAGAGCATATTGAGCATGGTGAGAGCAACAAGCCCAAAAGGGTTGGTTTAGGTACCATGGCACATACCTATCAGAGAGGGCATAGGCAAGTGTTTTCCCCACTGATTGTGGGAGGGGCCTTTCCTTCTTCATCGGCAAAGCAGGTACAAAAGGGTAAGGAAAAAGTTGTAGAGGCAGAGATCCAGCAGCAGGAGGAAGACCTCCATGATATAAAGCATGATTTTCAGTTAGTTGACTCAGATGAGCATGATGACAGTAAAAGCACAGCTATTATCATCAAGGAGAATAATGCACTCATAGGTGAGCTTGAGGTCAACTTGCAAAGGGCCAAATGGATCATTTACTACTATAATCAGGAAAACAGGCAGTTTGAGATCAAACATGAGCTCATGGAGATTCAACTCAGAAAGGCAAAGAGAGAGGCTGAAAAGGCTAAGGCCTTACTTTATGAGGCATATGGGCAATATGGTGAGCAACTTGATTAATAGGTGCTAAGAAGAAGGCCAAGGACTAGAGGCCTAAAGAGAGCTTTGGAGCAAGAAAGGAAAAGGGAGGAAGAACTAGCCAATGAGCTCACCTTGAATGAGAAATTTGCCAAGATTGTAAATGAAAACCGAGAATATTGGCTTGAGAAGCTAAATTTTGATCTGGAGAACCTCCTAGACAAGGCCAAAAAGGAAAATGATATTCAAAGAAGGATGGTGAAGCACTATGCCATGAGAGACAAAATTACAAGGGCCAAGCTCAAAAGAGCTCATGCAAAAATTGAGGTCTTGACCAAGCAAGAGGAGAATAAGAGGTTGGATATCCTTTCCAAGGCATCACTCCATGCCTCAAACATATATCCAGCTGTCAGCCCACCAATTTTGGCCATTTTTGAATGATTTTGGTAAGATATGTTTTACTATGTTTTTTGAGAAATTTTGGCACAGTCAACATGGTCAAACGCGCAGCACCTTGGACATTGCGCTCTCTTTTCGAGCATCCAATGAGAAAATGGTTAGAATTTTTGGATTCAAAATGATGAGGACATGCACCCATATACAATTTTTCAGCATTTGGAGTAAACTAGTCAGCCAAGAGGGTCAAAAACTACCAAACAATCACCTTTCTGCCTGTTTTCTAGCTTGGTCACTCCGCGTTTGAGTAGTCTTGGGAGATTGGAATTTTGGAGGGGAAAATCAAGCCCATTTTGAAAAAAAAAGGCAGTTTTGGAAACTAGACAGGATAATATTTCCAATGAGCTATCCTAGGATATATTTTGACATCAAGAAGGCAGTCAAAAGTTAGCATGAAGAAGTCACTGCGCGTTTGACATTGGCCTTGCACGTTTGACTAGGTCGTTGCCCGTTTGACAGTCTTATGCTATTTTCACTGTTTCACTCCAAGTTGACTTTTATCTATGGGAAATTCAAGTTTTACTCATGTAATTGATCTAGATGATGTAATTATTATGTTTTTACTTTTATCTAGGGTAGATATATCAGTTAAATGGCCTATGTGGCATGTAATGAATCAGTTTGCTAGAGAAAGGGATGAGTCACTTTGACCACCCTACACTCCAGCTATCAGTTCAACCTTTCTTGCAACTACTCCTCTCATGGATTCGACCCCTGAGCCTAGGATGAGTTGGTTTTAGGCCTATATTATGTATTTTCTTAGTCATTTTATAGGTTGGAATCAGTTAGATGTTTGGCTATTGATCAGAGACGTTAGTGTAATCAGTATTTGGCAGAATTTAATGAATGAGTTGCAGCGATTTTGGTGGAATACCTATGGTATGGAATTTGGACATAGTTTCTTCTTATGTTTCATATGTTTGAATGTTTTGTACTCCCATGTTTCAGTTCACTTCTATGATATGTTGATTTTCAAGTTGATGAGCATAATACATCTTACATGCTCTGTTTTGGGGAAATCTTCATAATTTGTCCAGTTTCTTCAGTTTAGAAAGTATAAATACTTGTCTTGCTCTTTCTAGCACCTCACCGGTCTTATCCATCTCACTTAAGAACCTTAAAGTGTTTGAGTTCCTACCTACCTTGCTCCATCAGATGTCTGCAATCATACCCTTATTTGCCCTAACCTAGTCTCTTTGACCTAATCCTCTTCCAACAACCCAATCATATCAAATCAAACAACCCTCGGCACTTTACATCTAGCCTAAAACCCTAAACTATCCAGCCCTCCTGTCTGTGATCCTTTGGAGAGAGACCTCTCTGTCTTGGTAGGGCTAGCTACCAAGTCAAAAGATTGGTTTGTGGTTACCTCAACCAAACTCTTTCTCAGCCTTGGAGATCCGGAGGAGTGATAACATATTGGCGCCATTGCCGAGGATGAAATCTCTATCTTCCTTGGGAAAGAATGACAATTATTTAGATCTAATCGTTGATGGTGAACAACAATTTGACACATAGGAAGGCTGTACCATTCACCTGGCGACTCCATTGACTAAAAGATCCGGATAATTAATACTTCATGGAGACTCCACTTTTCAAGAACCAATAGTTTGAAAACCTTTTTGGTGACTTCATTATTGTCAAGATGAGTTCTACTGCAAGAAGAAATCCTAGGTATGCTCCTATGGATCGATCTTAGATCCTTGGATTTCCAAATACTACGCCTCATGTTGTCTGGTTTACAAATCTTCCTATATTTAAAAATGTACAAGAAGATGATGCTACTTTGCATTTAGTAAGGTTTCATTTACATGTATGTAGACTAAGAGTTGAGTTTCCTAAGGACAGTCTCTTGAAGTTGTTTATGGCTACCCTTGAAGATAAAGTTAGGGCATGGTATGAAGGGTTACTAGAAGGAAGCTTATGTTCTCTAAAGTATTTCCATAATGTGTTCTCCAACCGTTATGTGAAGTCTTGTATTTCTTTACAAAGCTGTTGTGATTATAGTGAAGGTTTCATTGCATATCTTGAAAGTGATGATATCGAATGTATGGATGATGAAGAAATCATTGAAGCCTTCTTTGATTTTTCCCTTCAACAACAGTCTGAAGAAGCCAGTCACTTTGATACACAAGATCATAGTCAGCATATAGTAGCTTCCTCTTTTCTTGTAGATGAAGGAATTTTGCATCTTGATAGTCAAAAGGAATCACATGAAATGAATGAGAAGTTAGATGAAAATTTATATACTCCTTTGCTTGAAATTAATGAAGATATTCAACATTCTTGTCAAATTTTAGGAGGGAAAGAACACAGTTGTTGTTTTGTCCAAAGAAAACAAAGAGTACTTCCTCCTTTGACTGAAGAAGAAATAAATCATATTCTTAATTTGTAAAATCCATATTCCATCCATTAAGAATGATGATGTTATTGTACAGTCTTTCTAGTTTCCAAGTGGCTATGAAGAGGAGAACAGTGATAAAGAAGAAGTTGGTTGAGAGCCCCTTGCATATACAAATCTTCCTCTAGGTTCAGAAAATGAAAGGTCTGTTGATGAAAAGGAGTTTTCCCCAGATCCTATAGATATGGACACTTATGCTGTTGAAAATATTATGGAGGATCCTTTTGCTAATTTGTTACAACCATATGGAAATAATGCTTATTCTTCTCCTTTTATTGATTCAGAAAAGGTAATGATTCATAATTTTCAAGATCCCTTGGACAGTCGTTTGCAAGCATTGGAGAAGATGAATGTTGTTTTGTTTATCAACATAAATCTTGGTTTCAGTTTTCATTGTGAGTTTCCTACATATACATCATTCTGCCTGCTTGAGGTAAGTGAGAGCAGAATTTCAGTAAGTAACCATCTATTGGATTGGTTACACTGGAAGGATCATTTCACCCAATCAACAATGGTGGAAGAAGGGAAAAAAGAGGAGGAACATGCCAATGTGTTGCCTCTGGCTCATGAAGAGGAAACAATTCAATTCACAGTTGTTTTGATATTTTTGTTGATCATCAAGATCTGTCCTTTGAACATGATTTTCAAGATCATTTTACCAGTTGGCTGCAGTCATTAGATCATGATGGTTATCTTGTTTCGAATCATAGTTTTCAGCTTCATTTGTATGTTAAGTTGCCAAACTTCAAGGTTTTCGTAGATAGTGTAAATAGAGGACAATTAGGTATCGAGTTGCTTGATCGGCTTCATTGACATTTTTCCTTTACCTGATTTAGCAGTCATTTTCAACAGTTAGAATACAATAGGGTGTGTATTTTGTTTCAGCAGCAACTTTCTTTCAAGTTCAATTTTTAGCGAGTGACAACAAAATTCATCAAGGTTTGAAGCCCGAGGAGAAGGCCCTAAGGCTTTGATGATCTGATAGTTTGGATTGAAGTTTTCAATGTTTAGTTTGGTTCTTAGTTTTTGACCATATTGGCCCACATGGTTAGGCACTTGGGCTATAGTATTCTTGACACCTCCACTGAGCTGCCATCTACAATAAGGCTGATGTTAGTGTCAGTATTTGCATACTGCCATCAGTGATAAAAAATCCTCTTTTCATATCATATTAAGGTTCCATTCTGAATTTTTTGTCATTCCACTAGGTTGTTATTCAAAAATTTCGTCACTGAAGGTTGAATTAGGGTTCCCTTTACTCCTTTTAGAAATTTACCCCTTGCTGGCTCATTTCAACGTTGTTGAGTATCCATTGTCCATAAAGTTAATGACATCATGCCATAACATCAGTCATGTCATCTTGAAATTCAATCCTTTAAGGTCTCATTAGGTCTTTTAGGGTTTTTCAAGGTTTCATTAGGTCATTAGGGTTTCCAAGGTTCCAATAAAACTCAAGTCCATTGCCAAAAGCATCCCAAAGCAAAAGTCAAAAATCAAGATTGCCAAAGCATCATCCTCCTGTCAAGAGCAAAAAATTAAAAAAACATTAAATTGAAAATTTGAAAATGACAAGAAACATTAAAAAGTGGGTGTGAAACTCATAAATTATATTTAATCCAAGTATAAAGGCTCTCAAACACACCAATGAAGCTTCATTTGCACTCTAGCACTCTCTAAACTCCTCAGAAAAAGAAATTTATCGATTTTAAGGCGAAATTGGGCAAAACATAGCAAGAGGGCGCGTTTAGCAGGGTTGCTGTGTGTTTCGCTGAGTCACTGCACATTTGACTCGGTCGTTGCACATTTGCCAGAGATCCCAGTGTTATTTACAATGGTGTTGCACTCTTGTAGAGGTGGTTGCGCGTTTGACCAAGTTGTTGCGCCTTTCCCCGAGCCGTTGTGCTTTTGCCTGGAAGGATCCAAAACGTGCTAAAAACCCTCCATCGCCACCAAGTTTCCAAGTTGGTCATTATATACTTCAGCTAATCAAGTTGGTGGCAAATTTACTCATTCCTTCACTCCATTATTTACCTATATAGGGTTTAAGTTGTTTGTTGTTATTCCTGAGATTAAACACTAGTAATACATTCCCACCATTTCAAATCACATTTCCTAGCTTTCATTACAATTCCCCCTCACTTAACAAATATCCTATGTCACCTCCCTCATTCCACACATCCCCATCTCCTCCTCATCATCTCTCCTCACATCATTCCACATTTCCCATACCCACAATCCATTCTACCATTTCCCTAGGGTTTTAACAACAACAAATCATCGCAGAAAAAGAACACAAAAGTCAGAGTGAGGAAGAAAAACAAAAGAGGAAGAAATATAAAAAAGGAGGGAGAATCATCAAATATGAGCCAACCAACGCTAGAGAGCTCATGGCATCTCCCATCACTATCATAAGCTTCAAACATATGGGATGTTTTGAGTTTTCTGAGAAGGTGGAAAGAATCCAACATCATTCTAAATTGAAAAGACAATTCATCATCAACCTCCGTGACAACCAAGCAACTATTGTCGGTGTCACCTTTACTATATCTGTTTCTATCATATCAGCTGCTACTGGGATCCCAAATGTTGGGGAAGAATGGTTTAAATAGGCAAAATTGGATTATTGCTACTATGAGCCATATCTTAAACCTAGCCACAAGAATGAAAGGAGGAGGATTTTCCCTTTCTCTTACCTCCTAGACAGAGATGTTCCTATGATGAGAATAATCATGAAGTACTTCACATGTGAGGGCAGGTTTTCTAGGTTCTATTCCTGTCATATTCGGTTACTCATGCATTTTACAAGAGTCAGAATTCTCAATCTCACCTACTATCTTTACCTGGATATCGACAAGATGTCATACATTGCCCGAAGGAAATATCATGATCATCAAATGCATAACATATTTCACCATTCTCTCATCAAGATGATAGTCCTACACTTCCTTGATTAGCTTAACATTGCATGGGACACTTTCATATCCAATGAGATTTTCACAGTCCCATCTATTCAGCATGGCCAAGGGGCACCTTCATCCTCTCATCCATCCACCTCCATTCCTCCACCTCAGTCCATACATCATTCATCTTCATCTGATGAGTTAGCCACACCATCACCTCCATCATCACCATTCATCAGCCTATTCATTCACCTGGCAGAGATGAAGGCATTGGGCAAGAGCATATTGAGCATGGTGAGAGCAGCGAGCCCAAAAGGGCTAGTTTAGGTACCATGGCACATACCTATCAGAGAGGGCATAGGAAAGTGTTTTCCCCACTAATTGTGGGAGGGGCCTTGCCTTCTTCATTGACAAAGCAGGTACAAAAGGGCAAGGAAAAAGTTGTAGAGGCAGAGATCCAGTAGCAGGAGGAAGACCTCCATGAGATAGAGCATGATTTTCAATTAGTTGACTCAAATGAGCATGATGACAGTAAAAGCACAACTATTGTCATCAAGGAGAAGAATGCACTCATAAGTGAGATTGAGGTCAACTTGCAAAGGGCCAAATGGATCATTTCCTACTATAACTAGCCAATGAGCTCACCTTGAATGAGCAATTTTCCAAGATGGTAAATGAAAACTGAGAATATTGGCTTGAGAAGGTAAACGGTCATCTGGAGAACCTCCTAGACAAGGCCGAAAAGGACAATGATATTCAAAGAAGGATGGCGAAGCACTATGCCACGAGAGACAAAATTGTTAGGGCCAAGCTCAAAAGAGCTCATGCAAAAATTAAGGCCTTGACCAAGCAACATGAAAAGAAGGGGTTGGATATCCTTGCCAAGGCATCACTCCATGCCTCAAACATATAGCCAGCTATCAGCCCACCAATTTTGGCCATTTTTGAACAATTTTGGCAAGATATGTTTTTCTCAGTTTTTTGAGAAATTTTGGCACAACCATCATGGCCAAATGCGCAACACCTTGGGCGTTGCGCTCTTTTTTGGAGCATCCAATGAGCAAATGGTCAGCATTTTTGGATTCGGAATGATGAGGACATGCACCCTGTACTTTTTCTAAGCATTTGGAGCTAAAATGGTAAGCCAAAAGGGTCCAAAAATACCAAAAAATCACCTTTCTGCTTCTTTTCTGGCCTGGTCGTTGTGCATTTGAGTAGTCTTGGGAGATTGAAATTTTGCAAGGGAAAATCAAGCCCATTTTCAAAACCAAGGAAATTTTTGGAAACTAGATAGGATAATCTTTCCAATGAGCTCTCCTGGGATAGATTTGGACATCAGGAAGGCAATCAAAAGTAAGCTTGAAGAGGTCGTTGCGTGTTTGACATTGGCTCTATGCGTTTGACCAGGTCGCTACGCGTTTGACAGACTTCTGCTATTTTCACTATTTCACTCCAAGTTGAATTTTACCTATGGGAAATTCAAGTTTCACTCATGTTATTGATCTAGATAATGTAATTATTATGTTTTTACTTTTTTCTAGGGTAGATACATCAGCTAAATGGCATATGTGGCATGTAATGAATCAGTTTTCTAGAGTGAGGGATGAGTCACTTTGACCACCCTACAATCTAGCTATCAGTTCAACCTTTCTTGCAACCGCTCCTCCTCTCATGGATTTGACCCCTGAGCCTAGGATGAGGTTTTTTTAGGCCTATATTATGTATTTTTTTAGTCATTTTATAGGTTGGAATCAGTTGGAAGTTTGGCTATTTATCAGAGACACTAGTGTAATTAGTATTTGGCAGAATTTAATAAATGAGTTGCAGCTATTTTGGTGGAATACCTATGGAATGGAATTTTGACATAGTTTCTTCTTATGTTTCATATGTTTGAATGTTTTGTACTCCCATGTTTCAGTTCACTTCTATGATATGTTGATTTTCAAATTGATGAGAAGAATACATCTTACATGCTCTGTTTTGGAGAAATCTTCATAATTTGTCCAGTTTCTTCAGTTTATAAAGAACACATGCTTGTCTTGCTCTTTCTAGCACCTCACCGGTCTTATCCATCTCACTTCAGAATCTTAAAGTGTTTGAGTGCCTACCTACTGTTATCACTCTAAAATTTCCCTAGGGTTGTCATCTTGTGTTTAAAGAAATAATAGAGGTAACCACAAACCTACTTTTGAGATCAGGATCTAGCCTTCCTAATGCTTAGAGAGGGCTCTCTCTTAATGATTTAACTTGGTTGGATTAATTGATTTTAGGCTAATTATTTAAGCTTGGTTGGGTTTTGATTTGATTGGGTGGTGGAATTATTGATTTAGATGGATAGATGAATGTCTTTTTATCATTGGGCCATGGAGTCCAAATGTCAAGAAAACAAGACTGAATCAAGTCTTAAAGATAGTGTTCACAAGGCATGATAGATGAGTAAATTCATATCTTTTAGGCTGAATGGTGAAGTGGTTTTTCAATTGGGGTCAAGGAGCAGTTAAGGATTCCTCAAACTAGATAATGAGGGAAATAAAAGAGGTCAATCGAAACTAGGGAGCAATGAAGAATTCCCTACTCTTGATATCAAAAGAAAAAATCAAAATGAATAACTGTTCAAGACAGAATGTACTTAAACAAATTCTGTAGTAACATTCCAGTTATTTCATTCAAATTGGAGAACATGTATGTATGTGAAATACTTAAGAAAATAACAATTTAACAAATGAAAGATACTTCACTGAAGTGGCCCAGCACATGAATCTTGTAATGCAATGCCTTCATTACTCAGTCCAATCTGCTGACTTGAAAATGTTACAATAAACCCTAAGGTTTTAGATCAATATAACTATAGAAATGTTCAGCAATCCACCCCTAATACTTCAAATTATGAAGTATTTATACAAAAACTATTACAAAATATCCGAAATTGTTTTAGGAATTATTCAATGAAAAATAAATACCCTCATGCAAGAAGATAGAGACATATATGTAACTGATGCAAGTTGTCCCTCTTTTATTATTTGCTGTTGGATTTTCTTTGATATTATGTTGCATTTTCTCTCTTGCTGTTTGCTTTCTCACTGACTATCTCTTATTGATACTGCCTTTTATTGGTACTCTTTCATCTTTAAACTTTGTTACTCTTTATTGTTTTACCTTGACTACTCTGGACTGCTCTGTTTTACCTTTCATATTTCATAGTAAATCATTCAACTTTTCCCAAGACTCTGCATCTGGTAATTTAGTATTTACCATTATTTTGTAGATTTCATCAGTTTCTGTGTATTTTGCAAAAGTAGACTTGTTTATAAAGAGATGTTTTACCTCATGCTAGAGGTAAAAGAGGTTCTCAAAACTCTGATAAACCACTTTTCGTGTAGGAATTCCCTTCATGGAGGAGTTGTTCGCTTCTTCCTTTGCCATTTTCTTATCATAGTCTTCATGTGCCATCAACCTGTCGTTAATCATCAATGGATTAGGCACACCTTTTTGCCTCAAAACATCAAATTTCACCATAAACCTAGCTATTGCTAGCTCCATTGTTTGGCATTTCTCCTCAGGTTGTGTCATCAGGTTCCTCTTGGTAATTACCATCTTTACTTCTAGTATGGTCTCAGTTTTGCCAGCGATTCCAAGCTCTTGCGATTCATACTGGTTCTTTGAGTTAAGGAACTGGATTATTCTTGAGGATTCTTCTGGCTTATTCCCAAGTTTGGCTCTTACCCTTTGAATTGCCTCACTAGTATCTTTGACCAAATCATTTTTCTCAAATATCACCTGTATAGAAGACCAAATATCATTAACAGAGTTAATGATATTGGGCCATAGCTGCTACTTTGCTTGAGCAAGTGTTTCTTTCAATGTCAATTCTTTCTCTAACCTCTGCATTCTCTGAGTCAATTTGTTTGAATTCTATGATTCATTTTTATGCATGATTTGTGCCAACTTCTTTTCATCCTCTAGACCTTTTATTTGTTCCTTAAGTCTATTTATTTCATTGGTTTGGATGGCCATATCCTACATAGCTTTGATTGATTTACCTGTTTCAACGCTAGGATGAGTTGTTGCTGTTGTTGAACCTGTTGCTGATGCAATGGGAAGTGTTGTAGCTACTAGAGCTACTATAGCCACTGACCAAAGCATAAGGAACCGCTGTAGTAACTGTAGGAATAGTAGTGACACTAACTGCTTCCATGCTGGCCTACTTCTCCTGCACTAACTTTCCCATCTCATTTTCCATTTCTTTTAATTGAGCATTTAATTGAAGAATGAGGTCCATCATCTCATCTTTTTGGCTTTGATTCTCTAGAACTTCCTCAGTTTGTGGATGTTCAGAAGGAAGCAATTTTAGTTGCTTCTTCGATGCAACAATGTCTTCATTCTTCTTTTTTATGAGATTTTCTGTTGCCTCGATGTCATTTGGATTATAGCCAATCTCAATAACCAAGTCTTCTAGTCATTTAATTCTGTTATCCTATGCTTGTGAGGATGCCTTCTCTAGTTTAAACTATGCTATGATATTCTCTAGAGAATTTTGAAGTTTTTGTACAATCATAGCTTTGTTGGTCATAGTTGAGTATAACATTTCTCCTTAATATCTTTTTCTTTATCTACTGGTTTTCTTGATGAAGAGACTTCAATACTATGTTTCTTTTGAATAATCTGAGTATTAGAGGTTGAAGGCTGATGAGTTTCCTCTGAAACTGCTGGAGTTGTATTTTCTTTAACCATTGTGTTAGTATCAATGATTTCAATTGTCTCAATTGTCTCTTCTTGCTCATTTACATGATTTAGCTTGGGCTTCTCCCTACACAAAATTTCAAATTTGTTATCTGTTATATCATTTTTTGAGAAAGAACCTTCTTCCCTAGTCAATTTTTCATTTCTCTCCTGTAGGGCTGGAGTATGTAGAATGGAACTAGTATCCATTTGTTTCTCCATATCCATTAAAGTGTTTTCCAACCACTCTGACTGGTTGGCATATTTATCAATCTTTGGCTTTGACTCATGCATAAAAGGGCTCAATTTAAACTTGAGCCTCAGTTTTTTTATGACACCTAAAGGATCACACTGCCATTTGAAACTATTACTGAACTTCATTTCCTGTAAACATTTTTCTGCTTCTTCTCCAACTTCCCTATTATTGCAGATAAAAGGACCAAGTTGGTTTTTTAATTTAAATTGTGTTTTCTTCCTGGCTGATAGAAATTTCACATCATCTGAATTTATGATCTCCCTGATATACTCTAATGCAAATATCCTCATGGGGAGATATTTGGGCAGCTTATATGGAGTGAGTTGACATCCATACACCTTTACTTCAGTGTGGTTCTGGTATAAATATCAGTCCCCTATTCTACCGTGTTTGGACAACTATAAAACTTTCTTTATCTCATCACTGACCCTTGTTTGATTGCTATTGCTTAGCATGTTAACCACTGGGTGAACAAATGAATCGATGAACTCCTTGTGGCTGAAAACTGTGGAATAATTTGGATTTAGGGTGTCGAAAAGATAACAGATCTAGGATGGCCCTTAGTGTCCAGTTTTTGGATGTTCACTGCAAACCTTTCTGGCTGGACGTATAGAAACATAATGAACAATATTGAAGAATATTTGAATACTCTTTCATCTGACAATCTAACCAATTGACCATGGATTCTATCTGCTAAGAATTGGGCAAAATTGAAAACTGTAGCTGGAGGCTTTCCTGGGCAAAAAATAGAAAGGAAACCAAGTATAGGCTCATCTATGGATTCTGTCTGCCAAGAACTGGGAAAAATTGAAAACTGTAACTGTAGGCTTCCCTGGGCAAAAAATAGAAAGAAAACCAAGTATAGGCTCATCTACATGTTCATCAGTGGTATATCCTAGAATACAAGACAACATGGTTACAATCTGTCTGGCCCTCTCATAGAAAATGGTGGTAGAGTATGGAGGATTGTCTGTAGGAATATGAGCCTCTTCTAAGATGAAAGTCTGAAAATTTTGAGATCTCTTGGGAAGGTCCAGCTTCAAGTACAGATCAAGTAGGATTTCAATAGAAAATGGGGTTTCATTAGGCTTTAGCTAGATCTGCAACATTTCAATTATTGACTCTACAGTGATTGTGAATAAAATTTGCTGGTTAGGAGAGACTATGGCTCTTTGACTTGGGATATAGCAAAGTTGGTATAGGTGGATGATTTCTGGGAACTGGTATACCTGTGGGAACAAGTATTTGGGTAAATTAGAATCCCATAACTGAATATCATCATTCTGGTTGAGGGATTTGTCTTTACTCTAGCAGTGGAGTTTCAATAGATGGCTAGGGGACGTTGTGTCTTTGATATGGAAATCTCTGTCGGCCAATGGGATGTGGTCAATATTCATGTGAGGAGTTTGCAGGGGTTTTTCATTCAGAATGCTTTGGGAAGCCATATATTTGTTTATTTTATTAAATTAATCACTATTTGGCTTAAGGAGTAGGCTTACGACCTCTGAAGAGATGAATACAATCTGCAACAAAGGGTTTGGGATGCAACAATGGTTTGCCTTAGGTTGGCCAGGCTTTTAATTGGTTAAATTGATTAACTCATTAAAAATTTTGTGCAAAGCTTAAGTATAGGCCTTCTTGTACTTCCGAAATACCTGGAAAACAAAGATTTGGTATGCAGACAGGTTCTCTAGGGGCAGCGGAGGCTTTTTGAGGTTTCAATGGTCTTTATGCTACTTCAAATCGAAGTTTGCAACGTCTTCTCGTCGTAAATGGGTTAAAACAGTTGAGCAGAGTTTCTGGGCTTTAGAATTGGTTAGCAGAGGTTCTTTGCAACACAATAACAATGAAAAGAATAGAAAGGGTGGCTTTTTGGTTTTTAACCAACAATGGTGAACCTTTGGGCGCGGGGTTAATGTTTGAATAGTAGGCGGTTTCATCTTATGTGGGGACGCTGTATTATGGTTCATCACACCGCTTTTGAGTGGTAGTGTGGTATTTTTCCAGAGGACATGGGGCTGCCACGTAGCAAAAAGGCAAGCAGGAAAAACCGTGAATCTTGTTTGCTTTTGAGATATTAAAGATCGGATTTCAGAGTGCGCAATATGAGATGCGGGTCGTTTGGATCCAAAGGTGGGTGATTGGAGGGTTATTACGCAGTGGAGTTGCGAGGGATGAGTTGGGGTGTGGGTCGGGTTTAATTAAAATGTAACAGGAAGTAATATATGCGATAGGTATTTAAAATAGAAATGGGGACCATGGGTTATACGACAGAGGGTTATAACCCATATGCAAAGGTTTTTAGGGATCAAGAATATAATGTAGTGGGAGGGTGAAATATATAAAGCAGGAATAAATGTATAAAGGCTATAGGTTAGAATAATATAAAGGGTTTGGGGAATACGAGAGCAGGAGTTTAGAAAAACATTTGGGATGAGTTAAAAGGGTATCGGGAAGGGTTTTTCAATGGGGTCCGATACATTTTAACTTTTTTAAACTTAGGATAAGGGGGTTTTAGTGGGTTTACACGAGAAAATGAGATGAAATAAGGGAAAAGGTAAAATTAATGGGAAGGGATATTTTTACAAGGGGAAATGAAGAGGGAAGGGTCCTTTGGAATCAAGAAGAGGAAAAATATTAGGGAATGAAAAGTAATGAAGGAGTAATGAAGGGAAATTAATAATTTAAACATGTAAGGGGTTTAGAAAAATGAGAGAAAATTAGTGAATGAGCTTTAGTATTCAAGCCTAAAAATATATAGAATTTTTAGGGTAAATACCCAAAGTAATATACAAGTTATGTCCTCTTTCTTTGATAATTCCTCCTGCACATGAAACAAAAGATAAGCATGATGAAGGTGCATTTGAGCTAGCAACCTTATGAATTCCAAAACCTCTTTTATCTACCCTTTATTTACCCTAGCATTTTCTCTTCATTTATTAGATGCATTTGAGCTTGCTGACCCTTTATTTTTTTTATTTGATAAGCAAAATATCTAATTCTAATCTTATAACTTCCAATGGTTCAGATTAAACTGATGAACTCATTATTATTTTCTACCTAATTACTGCGGGGGGGATGTTAGCAATAGGTACATCAACCAAAAATCAATCCATAGGAGAGGTAAGTGGGATAGGCATGGGCCGTCCCTGAAAATGCTAGCTTCCACAGTTCTATTTCTGTCGAACAGTAATGTTCCCAATAGAGGTTGGACTAATGTGGGGAGATGAGGTGCCAAATGGCTTATGGATAGTGAGCGTACCCAAATCCAGTGTTTTCCTTTGTAATAGGGAGTCCAGGTCACTTCCAACAGAGTTTGTGGGAGAGTCCGATGGCGAGTTAGGCGGAGTGACGCTATTTCTAGGTGCCTTGACCCGATTAGGAAAAGGAGAGGGTGACAGAGATGGAACGTACATAATATGGGAAATGGAGGGAACATTGTGAAACAGAAATGGTGTCAAAAAAGGATCTGAGATTCCTGACAAGGGTGAATAGATCCCGGTGAGGGTTTTCAGATATGTTTAACAAGACTTATAGGGGTTGGCAAATCAGACTTCACAGAGGATATAGGAGATGATGGTACTGTGATGGGTGAGAAGTCATTTATCGAGGAGCCAAATGTATGAGGACGAAAAGAATGAGAGCCAGGAAGAATACTTGAATGATGCCGAGATGTAAGACCATGTTGATTGCTCATCCTTGGATGACCTCTGCCAGATTACAACTTCGACGATGCACCAAAACAATTCCATCCTTTCATATGGCCACCCGGCCGATGTGGGCATTGGGCCAATAGATGCCCAATATGATAACAGTATGAGCATCTGAAGGGAACACCCCAGAAATCCGGTCTCTGAGATAATTGAGTCTCCCCCCCAATGAAGTTCAATATGGTCCTAAAAACCCCCCTGATAATCCTTCTCAATCAAGATCCAAGCTACGTGTTTGCCAGGTGCCCACAAACGGCGTGGATCAACATAAATGAACTTGTCGATGGCATTACCAATATCCATAAGAACCTGTTTTGTCCAAAGCTCAATTGATAATTCATGTAATTTCACCCAGATAAGCTTGTTCTGTGGCATGTTGTTAAGTGGATTGTACCCAATGTACCAGGTATGTAGCGCTAGGAAACTCTTGCCATTAATCCATGGAACAACTTTGATTTTTGCCAAATCCTCCTGACTGAGAAAGTGAAAGCTATACCAACCCCTCAACAGGTGCACAACAGTCAGCATATATCCCAGCATAAATTTGCATTTCCTCTCCACCTGAATTCTCATCTCAGAATCACTTACTTCTGTAAACTAGAAATACAATCAATGAAAATAGCATTGTCCAAAGCCAGAGCAAGAAGCCGGGTGGTTGTCTTGATGGAGTGTTGTCAATGCTTGGATTGACAGCCATAAACTGCACGCTCGCCACCCTGCAGATTAAGGGACGCGTGACCACCATTTGGCACCTAAGCGTCGCCTAAGATAGTGTGCCAAGCATTGAGGGATCATGGGCCACCTCGACAATGAACCCTAGATGAATGCAAAAGGTGTGACTCAACGTCCATGGTGGCCCGAATGAGAACCTCATTAGTAGAAGTGTCGGAATTAAGAACCTCCATACCCCAATTTGGAAAGTTAAACACAATGAGTAAAATCGGTAAAGGTCGCCCTGACAAAATTAATGAAAAGTACAGAAGGTAGTTAAGAAAGTAATAGAAGAATGTCCCGGAAATACCACCCCAAACCTCAGGATAGGCAACGTTCACGAAGAGGAGGAGCGTGTGAGGAATAAAGCCCACATCCCGCCAAGGGAGAGATCGCCGCCACAAGGACATCCAAAACGGGCAAAATGATGGTATATTGACGCAAGGAATAAACAATCCGATGTGGATCGGTGTACGAGGTCCCCAGATCAGATGGGAAAGTGTCTAAATGACAACTGAGCGTAAATGGCAAGTGATCAGGGAGTAAATGCCACCCACCAACCCCGAAGATTTGAAACCTGCCAGAAAATACAGGATTCCAGCACCGGGAAAAAACCAGAGTCGAAGGCCATAGCTTGTAAGACAGGTAGAATGGAAATACTACAACCCCTCACAACAGCAGCAACAATAACATCCCACACAGGTCATCCAGTAGTTGCAAATACGAAACCCGAATTGTTTGCAAGGTCTGGTAATAAAGAAAGAATTAGTCCACTGGTTCCAATGCAAAGTGAAAACGTTTGAATTCATACAAGAACCCTCCCCAGAAGAGATAAAAGACCAATTATTCCAAATTGATTCAGACCGAGACGATATATGGACGATATATCAATGGATGAAAGTGAATAACGAAATTACAGTAAAGGATATAAATCGAGAGGGCAAATATCAACAATATATGACACAGTTCCGAAAGCAAGAAACTCTAAACGAGCATGCTATACATGCCCTATATGTCCTTGGTAGAGGAAATATAGGGTAAACTGATTCACCATACCAAGTCCCCATATGCAAAAACCTCCAGAAATGACAGCCAGTGGAAGAACATACCAATTAGCGGGCAATACAGTCAAAACAGCCTGCAGAAAGCTTCACCTCATACCCCATAAATCAGGCGTATGTCAGATGGTAAACAGTTGCACTCTGGTGCAGGCTCTGGTTCTTCAAGGACGCCCTTCCGCTCCAGAGATAATTGGGACGTTAAGAGCCCTACTGTGCGCCTTCGCCTCCAGATAATGCTCTACAACTTCATAAATCCGGCTCTGCAACTATGATCAACTGTAGCATCTTGCAAAAGAATAATCATAAAAAAAGATTTACGTATTCTAATCACAAATTGCTATTCCATTCTTAGAAGCTTTTTTTTTTTTTATACTCTATGAACAGGGTTTCCTTTATAGTTAGGTAGGTTCTCTTAAGCTTAAATAAAAATCTAAAATAATTTATTGAACCCCGTGAACCGATCAAGATCTCGGGCAATTTCAGAAATACTGTCCTTTCTGTGAATATTGAAATTTAATGTTGTCAGGACATGATTATTTTTTCTTAAGGATTCGCATGTAAAACTAGCACAGATTGGCCATTTGTCTAGCAAGATTCGGTGAGTGTGAGATAATTTATTCAAACACTGCCATTTAGCAATGATCAAGATTTTCCCGGTTATTTAAGAACTTTAAAACAAGCTGAGGGAAATGATCAAAAGACCTCACTATCACCTGCAAGGGAGGCTTTCTATAAATTTACACATTTTCCAAATTAAAAATATGAGAAATATAAGATTGTGCAGAAAACATAAAGAGTTCACCATTCACGAACACAAAAAAAATGTTCACAAATAAAAGAAAATTCAAGATTCATTAAAACAGTAAATTTGCTTATGGAAAATACCTGTAAATGACATGTTGGTTGGCAAATTTGGCCGTAGTTAGAATTTGACAAATACAAATTTCAAACATTAGTTAATGTATCGAGTAAATTCGGGGACTCATCAAATATGACGAGGCGCTTTAAGCAATGCCGCTATCAGAAGGTTTACCAACAATTTAAGAAGTAAATTTTAAAAATTCGAAGAGAATAGAATTTTCAAAATTAAAAGGGAAAATCAAAAGATTTAAACATCAGTGGTGAGCGCTTTTTGTAAATTTACACGTTCAAGGTCGCATGTAATTGAAAATATTTTTTTCTTTCCTTTTTTTTCAAAGTAAAATCTGCAGCATTCACAAACATGTAATATTTCGAATGAAAAAAAACATGTAAATTGCAATATTCATCGGTAAATCTGGCCAGAATTAGCAAAGGTCGGCCAATTGTCTTGCAATTTCCTAAATTTAGCTTATTCGATCAAATTTGCTCAGCGATTTATGGCATGTCACCGATCAAAGGATTTATCGAGTAAATGACCAAAAGATTTAAGCGTCCGCTGTAAATACTTTCCATAAATTTACACATTCCTTTCAAAAATTTAAAATCAAGTGGAAACTGTAACTATTTCAAAATATTGGCACTCAGAGACAAAACATACCTTGCAATATCCGAGATTACACGTAGGCCTGGTAGAACAAGCAGGTTCAGGTGCTCTGTCTGAGATTTATCATAAAATAAATAAATAAATCCCGTCCAGCATTCAACGACTTTGTAACCCGTCCAGTAGACTTTAAACGTTTTCCAAAAGGTATCGACTGCATGAAAATGAAAATCAGATCGGAGCACAGCCACAAAAGAAGCTGAAACCCTCGAATTCTGAACTTCAACAATGCGATCTTGCAGAGCAAGGCTTCTTCCTTGAGAGATTATGTTTATTGAATGGGGCTTATTCAAATTATGGTGAACATTTAAACGATGAATTGAATGGGCATCGCCCATTCACGCGGTGTACACGCAAGCAATCACCCCGGTAGTCGGTAGTAGGCCGTACCATGTGGATTCATCAAAATGCAGTCACCTCACTCATTGTGACCCGTGGGTGGGGCATGGATTAGCTGGACATCACCGGCATATAAGATTTCATGAAAAAGGCCAAAGCTTCCCAATGGAGTGACTGTCGGCAACCCATGTTTCCTATGCTATAGAGCCATGAAGAGACTCCAAGGACAGTCACGGGTTCTGACATCGGGTTTGGCTGTCAACCCGTGTGCAGCATTTCTCCCGCTAACAGATTCCGATTAATAGGAAAATGTGTTGACGTCTCGGTATGTATTCGCATCCATCAACCACAACAGATGTGGATGTCACATGATGCACCACATCCATCATATTTTTTATGGATGTCACATGATCTATGATGACAAGAGTTATTTTCAATTCTATAGATCCAAGTAAAAACCACAGTGCACCGACACTCTGATATCTATTTAATTGGGCGGGTGAAAACAAAAGTGGGTGTGTACATTTAATTTATTCAACTTTGTTGCAGATAGAACGTGATTCTTTCTGACTCATATCCGGCCTTATATTAAATGAATGGTTGCCAAGTTCCCAGTGTTGCTCTCACTTTATCTTTTCCAATGCCTGCCAGGCTGGCAGCTTTATCTTTTTGCATGATACCTTAACCAGCGGCTGATGGGCCAGCATCCAACAAAAAGTCAGCCGTGAACTGACCAACAACCTACAACTAGCATTAAAAGACTAGACAGGATAAAAATACCAGCTGTGTGTACGCCCATATGAAAGTCAGTTTCCCACCACGTCAGTGCTGGCTTGCTGCCATCCATTTTATTGACAGTATTATTAGGAGTTGTCTATAATGCGACTTTTTGGAGATTCCGGTGACGGAATCCGGCGGAAGAAATGAGGCTAAATCTTGATTTTTAGCAGTTAAAATGGTTTTTTAACTGCATATTTGGATTCAGCGCCGTGGAAAACCCCTGGGAGCCATTGATTGTGCAGAAACTAGCTATCAAACTTGGGATTCTAATGAATTGCTGCCGGATTTTGACCGGAAAAATCCGCCGAAAAGTCTTTCAAAAAGTCGCGTTATAGACTACTGCGTATTATTATACCACAGGGCATGGACACTCTAACATCTATTTAATTTTCAGGCAACACTTTCGGGTTAATAGTGATGGATATATGCATGATGCGATCATCCATCTCATTGTTCATATCGATGCCCATTGAAACGAGGGACATGTGTATCATGGCATGTCGTGTATCATATGCTATTCATTCCCCATACCATTTGATATCAATTGCCATGGAATGTTATCATACGAAATAAAATACATGAGGTCCATTGGTTATAAATACAAAATGGGGTATCAGGTGGAATACGTATCAATATTGTAACCATTAATGTCCTGTTATATGAATTTGAAAACGCTCTCAATATTCAAGTTTGAACTTGTAAACGCGCTCAATATTCAAGTTTCATCTCTAAACGAGTGGTTTCACCAAATTTTGAATTGTATAATGACACTTTAGATTGGAATTTTGAATTTCAGAACCCGAGCTGCCATATTTTGTTGCCCTAATAGATTGGGTTAAGTTTCACTGTTGTTTGTTTGAAGGGAGATGGATCTGCGAGCACCATGGCAGTAGACACCATACAGATGGTGAGAGTGGGAATGAAGATCAGATCGAAAGAGGCGGCTGTGAAGACGAGGCGTCGTCAGCGACTATGAAGGAAATACATTTTAGAGGCGTGAGGAAAACGCCATGGGGGGGATTCGCAGCCGAGATCGGAGACCCCTGGAAGAAAGAAGAGCCTGGCTCGCCACTTTTGACACCGCAGAGGAGGCTGCCCGAGCCTACAATAACGCTGCTAGATACATCAATTGGTTTGGTTAATGTTTGTTTTGCCAAAATATTTGAGGTCGCTTCCGATACGAAACGCGTTCAGGATATATATATTGAATGGTTTTCGAGGGGATTTATAGTGATTTTTAATGCGTTGAAGATTCTATGAACTCGATTGCGGTGAGTTTGCAGGTTTTTCTGAATACTTAGTTACAAACTTCTATTTTGCCAGGGGACGAATTTTCTAGCTATACCCTAAAGTCGATTAAGCATAACAGACGAGCTTGAAAATGTCAGAACAAACTAAGCCAGTAATCGAGTTGAAAATGTTATAAAATTTAAATCAACACTTCAACCAACTTTCGAGGTGAACCTGTACACTAAAAGTTTAGCCTAACAATCGAGAATAAAATGTGACCGCAAACTAAACAATCACTCTGTTGAAAATGTTATAAAATTTAGATTAACAATTTAACAAAGACTCCCAAGTATGAATAAAACTCAAAACAATTATCTAGGTTTCTAAATATTTTGGGGAAGGACTAAGTTAACAAAGATAAATATTTATTACTTATTCCATGTTGTTCTTGTCTTATTTAGAATGACTTCTAGTAATATTCATACCATTAAGAATTAAATTTTTTCAAAATTTATCATTTTTTTT
>APFE030466258.1:92134-110028 GCA_000404065.3 Pinus taeda
TAAAATTAGTCATATAGAAATCATTTATGCATGAACAAAATCTCACCAGCCCGATTTACATTAAGATATTACTTGTATAGAAATGATAGAGAATTTAAATATATTATTGATTATAATTTTCTAAAATTATTAATCATATTAATAAATAGAAAATATATTATTTCTTAAAGCGATTTTGAACCAAAATATATATTTATATGGTAAATATAAGGAATATTAGAAATAGGACACTGTTAGATTTAGGTATGATGTTGGATTGGAAACAACCTATGTTGAGATTTTTGTTAGATAATTTTTATGAATTTGAGTTTGTTAGATGTAACACTATATTTTAATATTCAATCAATATCGAGATTATTCTGTAAATTGTCATGCTTAGGCTTTGAAGTCCAATTCTAGGCAATTCAGTATAAAATCGCATGGAGATGGTTGTTTCTAATAAAGTTGGCATACAAATTGGGGAAATCATATGTATTAAAGAAAATATATTTGATATGGTCATATTCTTGTTTTTCCAATGTACCGAAAAGACAAATGTTATCTTTGAGACGTTATTTGAAAATAGACTTTAAGTAAACCCCATGTTTCTCCCACTTGTCCAAATTGGGGAAATCATATGTATTAAAGAAAATATATTTGATATGGTTGTATTCTTGTTTTTCCAATGTACCGAAATGACAAATGTTATCTTTGAGATGTTATTTGAAAATAGACTTTAAGCAAGCCCCATGTTTCTTCCACTTGCGTTGCGATAACTTCAAACTATTACTTCTTGGGAAAGATAATGATCCCCATTATTCACTTACTTTTCACTATGATTGGTCAGTCAGTTACAAATTAAAACTCATAAGGGTTCCTAGGATGGGTTTTAGCACACACTAGAATTGAAAATTTATCTATCTAGGATTAGAGCTTTGAGCATGAGAGTTCACCTTGGATGTGAGTGTGAAATTCATAGTTGTGATGTTTAGTTTGTCTTCAGTTTACTTGAACAGAGCCTAATCATATTCCTATGCTTCAAACAATTCTATGAAATCTGAGATTCCTCTAAGATCTACATGGAAATTTTGTGACGATTTGATCTGCAACAATGAAGAAGAGTAGGGCTCGCAGTGTCAACTATAAAAGGATTAGGATTTAAGGAGGTTCTAAGATTGTTTCTATGACTAACACTGGGGTAGATTTGGTCATCGATCATAGCAAAAGGAGCTATGATTATATCTACGAAAAATTGATTTCAACACCATAAGGGAGGTTACCAAAGTCGCATGTGGTGGTCAAAGAGTAAGCCAAAATTTTGGGTAGTTTTGTTTTAGCCTCATCAAAAAGCTCGAGAAACTATTTGCATCCATACATATAAAGAGAGAAATTGAAACCAGTGATCGATTCAAGGAGCCTATCAAGCCAAAGGAAAGATTGTAATTTCACTCTTCGAGTAAGAAACAATTTGTGCATGATTAAATGTTATGTATATATTTATGGGTTGTTTTCAATAGATAAATAGTATTGTGGTATTTTCAATTTATTCCAAAGGAATGTGCTTATTTGAAAAACATTTGTATATTGATGAACGACACATATTTGGTCATGATAATGGTAATCTGCTTTTTTTAAATTCACCATTAAAGTGAACTTGTCACTCAAGGTATTTAATTCCTTAGAGGAAATTTGTTGATCAACTTAATTTGAAGTTCATTGGAACTACATCGTAACAGGGTCAAAGCCTTATTTGTCTGAAGGATCATGAGAAGTGACAATGTTAAATTACCATTAAGATTCCTCAAAGAAGTCATGGTGTGGAGGCTTTTAGTTAGTCCATGAATAAGCTAAAATGATTGTGGAGATCTAAACTAGAAGGAAAGAGCACTCTACAGGATATTGACTTCAAAAATCAAAAAAGGAGGTAAAAGATTTCAAAATGCTAAGTATGAAATTGAACTATGACAGTAAAATCTTGATGATGCTTTGCAAGAAATAGGAAAATTAGAAAGAAAAAAAACACTTGAATAGATATGAGGGTGGTAGGTGTACTCATATGCTAGCTTGATAAGTGCAATAGGAGAAGTTGATTCTTTGATTGAGGGGTGAAGGGGGCATAAATAATCAATTCATGTCAATACAAAAATGAAACAAAAAAATTTCAATGATAAAGCATAAGTGTAGACAATGATATGTTGGTAATTGTACACCTGGAATTCTTGTCGAAGCAATGAAGATGGTAGCAGATGAGAACAAATGATGATAGACAATTGAAGACAATATTTTTGAGTGTTGTGGATGTGACCCATTCATTGTATTCGTAGCAATCCTATGGTGTCATGTTTGACTTATGTATTGGTCCTAGAGAATATTTGAGTATATCTAGTATCTACATGGTTGGAATATGAAATTGTACATGTACCTTAGTCAAATGATAGTGTAATCTTGATGAGTCAAATTGTACATTGATACAGTTCGTGGTGATATGGAATCTATTTTGTAGACGAAGGTTCATGGTAAAGAAAATATCACAGATGTAATGTATGGTTTTTCGTCATCCAAAACCCTTTGATGTGATGTTTGGGGTAATCAAGAAACCACTTGAGGTGTGATGGGTGAGGATCGTCCACAAAAACCCGTAGGTGTAATATTAGAGTGTGGTTATGGGTAAACCTCAGAAAACCCAAGATATTGATGATGCAAGATGATCTGAAAATGGGGATCTTAGGCTTCTTATCTAACTTACAAGAACCTCTCCCACTTCCAAAGCTTTACATTTTCCCAAGTCTTAATGATTAAGCAATGCGGAATTAAGAAATGCTTGAAAATATAGGTGTATGCTTGTATTTGTTTCTTACTGTTGAGTGCTTATGTTCATTTGCTTATGTTGATTTGAAACACAAATAACAGTAAATAAAGCATCAATTCAACAAACCCATAAGACAACAATATAATATGGAGTTCACCCTGATATCTTGGGCTACGTCTCCTTGAGCTCTAATCAACTCGATTAGGCTCTCTGGGATTATGGCTTCAATTCTTTTACAAGTGCTACACTTAACTCCATTAGTTTACAGCTGAACCAATGGGCTTAGAATGCCATCTTACCCCCGGCTGTCCTTGTTCTGCAGACAGGTCTAGGCTTCTTTGGACTTGACTCCTTCAGTTAGTGCTATGAGCTTCTTGAACTTTTGGCTTCTCTGACTCCCTTAGAATTTTGCATTTGTCTCTAGAACTCCTTCTCCTGTCTTCGACGCACCTCAGACAACTAGCCACAGCTCGATCATTCGATCTCCTGTTGTGATGCAACTTCACTATAGCCTCGTGTCCCTTTAGAAGTCTATTAGAGCTCTCTAGCTCTGCGACTCTGCCTCCAACCTCTAGTGGCTCTGCCTATTACAGTGAGCTCGACTCTGGTTTCTTTGCTTCCAGGTCTGCTTACTACTTCCTGAGGTGCTCTTCAACTAACTCTCTCTCCTCTCCGTCAGTCTATGGCTTTAAAGCCAATTTGCTTCCTGATTGTTCATTTCCGCTTCTTGGATTTCTAGTTCCCTGCCTCTATCCGTTCGAATCCCTTCTTTCGCCAGTCACAATAACTGCATAACTCCTTATAGGGAGGTGGCCACCCATTCCTTTAACGGATGAGCGTGTCAGGTTCACCGGAACACTTGATCGTTTGAAACGACCATTATTTCTGTTTACTCCAGGAATGCTCGCGAAACACGAATCTCTGCCAACTCATCGTCCATGTCGGACTTCAAAATCCCGCATAATCTACTTTATAACTTCTTCAAATCCGGTCATCCATCGGGTCGCATCTCCGCCATTGATATGGACCCTCCAGATCCTAGGTCATCGCACATGTCGGGTGGATAACTTGCTCGACGTTTACTCGTCTGATGTGAGCAGTTTTCTCTCTCTTCTGCCGAACGCGTGTCACTCGATGTGTGGCATCAGGCGGGACTCGGTCTAAACTGCTTACTGCTCGAAGCCCTTCTGATATCTTGCTGATTTCTGTGGAATCCCGACTGAGATGAAACTGAAACACTTTCCTTTGCATTTCATGATTTTTTGGGTCCGGGCAAATGTGGCTCTCCTTCTTCGAGGGGTTTGCCCTGCGATATGCGATTAACGACTTATCAGATTCCTCCCCCGTTGACTCAAATCATCGCTGACTTTGCTAATTCGCGATAGCGCGCGTTACCATGGTCCGCCGCTTTGCACGCTTGATCGACGACCCTCGTTGATCCGTGCTAATCACAATTAGCAACTGTCATGAGGATTCCTCTGATGAGCTTGATCTTCACAAGATTTTTAATCTTTGGCATAAATTATAGAGATTTCATGAAGACTTAGAGAGTTTCAGGATCCATTTTGGATTACACGAGGAGTTAAAGGTGTAGGTATGAAAACATGTAATGGAAGAATGGTTGAATGAACCATGTACATGAAGGACATCTTATTACACTAGCTATTGTAGTGGATAGTCATCCTTACATTCTAGTGGATGGTTGCTCCTTCATATGGATTTCAACATTCTGGTAATGTTTATATCTTATAGATGTGATGAACTATTATCCTTCGTGTCTACAACCATTTCAAACAATGGGAATGGCTCCTTAGATAGACGCTACACTCCTCACGCTCCTTTTCGAGGGCCAACTAGAAGGTCTTGATTTTTAGCTATAGGTTGGAAGATGGATTATCATGCTTGCTATAACCAATTATCTAGTAGCGAATATGGGATACATGCTACAGGTAATCATATGATAACAATTTAACTTGTTGTTTGATGGATTAGATGCTCATTTAATTTATGGTGACTGCTAATACTTGCAAGTGCTGAGTAATGTAATATCTAGAAGTGTTGTTCATAGGGTTGTATAGAATAGCGAAAGCAACATGCTCTCTATTGCATATCTATTGGGTTCGTGTTCGATAATAATCATAAGGCCTGCACCAGGGCTGGTAGATTCAGAGCATCCACTATTGTACAGACCACTGACGTGGAATGAATGCTTGAAAGAAAAAATAAATAATTTACATGGAACTCTTGAATTATTCAAATTAGATGATCATTTAGTTATGCTCTCGAACTAAGAGGCCGATAATCTTTGAAGGAAATTTGTACTTGCATCAAATCCTCTTTTCTGTGATGATATCAATTGGTTGAATGGTTAAGAAGTTACTCATAAATTATATTGTTGTTAGGTCCTTGATGACACATACTGCCCTCAATCTTGTATTTACAAATGGTTGTTGGAAACATCTAACTTTTGGAATTTATTTGATGTATTCACTACCCATGGTTCAAAATGTTTTATGGAATCTCTTCATTTTAATATTACAAATATTGTGGGTACTCTATCTATCGTAAGTATATTGTAATGTAATAACTAATGACAATTGCTTTATGGAGGCTAATAAGATTCGTTCATGAATATCGGCTCAACCAAAATTATAATTTATAAATAATTATATTATGACAAATGTTTTTTTTTTTTATTTAAATGTGTTTAGAGTCAAAAGTGCTTTTGGAATAAAAATTTATTTTAATTAATCAATTTCATATAATAAATTAAAGAATAAATTTAAAATTAATTAACATAACAAATATTTATTATAATAAAATATTCAACATAATTTTTTCCTCAAAATTAATTAAATTAAATCAATATAGTGCAACATAGATATATATTAACAAAGGTTATGCCTCTATCTCTTATGTCTTATAAAAAAACTATTTCTTATGTTTTATAAGATAATCAAGGATGAAATGGAAATAGGAAAATTGCAAGGAAACTGTTTTAAAATAAAAATATTAAATTAAAAAAGTTATAGCATTAAATAACAATACTAATAATAAAATAAGATTGGATATTATTATTATTATTTAAATTTTGATTAAGTTATGCATGAAAGAAATGTTTGACTGATAACAAATCTTGTAACTCTCACATGTGAAAGTAGTTTGGATAGGCACTTACCTATCCCTAACTACTTTCTGGAAGATTAATTCTCCAAGAAGAGATCAAGAGGATATTGGTACCTGAGATGAAGAAAAGAGAAGGAAAAGGAGATGTCTTCGTGCTGATATGTCAAATGGGTCAAGGAGCTAAGTCTTGTTAAGATCAGTTAGCTGTTGAAAATAAGACAGTAGACTTCACGAAATCATCTGTCATGTGAGCAACAACTCAGGGGGAGACTTTGGCTTGAAAGCGAGTCTCATGGTTGGGAGAAAATTTGTTAATTTATAGTTGAATCTCGTCTAGGAGGACAACAGTGGAAATCTACAGAAGAAGATAAGTATCTAGAACTCTGATTTCTACTTGAAAGTAGTAGAAGGGTTATTACAGTAGAAACCCTATAGAATTCTCATACATGAAATATACTGTCTAAAATAGAATTCTGATTTTTTATTAAGTCTAAATTAGAACTCCTACTTTCTGTTAAAAGCGATAGATGGGTTATTAGAGGAGAAATTTGATGTCAAACCCTAGGCATATTTTGCTTATAGCTGCCCAATAGTGGGTGTGTAACCTCTTAATAAAAGAACACAAAGGAACAAAACTGTAAGAGAATCTGGAAAATTCAGTATGTATAATTCTTTAAGTAAAGGGAATAGACAAATAGGAAACCCCTTGAAAATAACGATGTTATTAGAAAACCTTTTGGCAAAAGCATTTCCAGTTCTAGAAAGAATACAGTATGAACACAAACATTCCAGCTAGGAATATTACCCTAGTAGGGTTTCAACCCTTTATATACCCTTTAGTTATAAGAGAAAATAAACAGAGCTGACCAACTAATCTGGCAGCTAATCTAACTTAAAGATTACATTTGAATAAGAAACCCGAAATAAACCCATTTTCAGAGATAATAAAAAAGGAAAGGATTCATTACAAATTACCACGCGGAATCTATTACATGAAAATGAAACATAATACAACTACGCATGAAAGGACACCAATAGGTCCAAGATGTAGTAATTAACAGAGGAAAACACATAAATACAAATCTTGCTAAGGCATGATCGATCTCAAGTATGTAGTAGAGGAATTACAGTGATAATAACCAAACATAGTATAAACCTGTATATGTACCAGAACCTTTTATATTGAATAAACGAATAATGCTCTTTTAACAAGAGAAGGATGACATAATTCAAATAAAATCCTATTAAGAACCTTGCCAAATCATAGACCAGTATTGAGAAAAATAGTTGCACAAATAGATTATAATCGAACAGACAAGAGGCAGAGGTTCGACAAATAAAGTTCCGACTAAAACATGAAAGCCGAACTTACAAATTAAGCCATCCACAATTGTCTTGAGTTAAATTACAACTTGAATGCTCGGAAAACTAACAAACCTTTGGGGTTTGTTTTACCAGAACTAATTTAAAACAAAAACACGACAGCTCAGAAGCAGTGCCGAGAAATGATTATGTTATGGACATCTATGCTCTGGTCTCAGAGCTAGTAAACAGCCTAAGGACTTAACATGAAAACTGACAATTAAGCCATTAAAACCCTTAAGGACTTCAAACCTTACATATCAAGAAATACCTGGAACTATCCTTCAATTTACCCAGAATAGAATAGGCGTAGAGGTTGCAAATCCACGATTCGGCTCAGTGAGGTAGGGTCTCAACTTGGAGGGAACCAGATGCTACTGGAAACCCTCATAAAAACTAGGCATATAGAATTAAATGTTAAATACAAGAAGAAACTTTCAAATTTCTATTGCAGGAAGAGAAAATACTGAAGAACGGAGACACCTCTCTTTACCTTGTTAGGCTTGTCACAAAGGAAAGACCAAAGCTGTCTCGATGCACTGTTCACCCAACAGGAAGTCACGGAGGAAATACAACTGACTAAGGGAAGTATGATCAACTACTTCGAGTAGCGAAAGGAAATCAGAGATAAAACCTCTAGCCAAGAACCGAAACAGGGTAGCTCTGCCAAACAAAGAAAGAAATGCCAAAGTTCCCCAAGGATGCCATGACTAAAGGAATGAAGGCAAGCCTATTCAATCGTCTGATGGAGTGGAGCTGTAGCAGACCATCGATGGGGCGAGCATACCAATGAAGTGATGGACAGCTGGAGATCAGTCAGAATCAACCAGAAGTCCACTCCTGCCATCCCTTTGGGTTGGAAATCCAAGGTGTAATACATCAGGGTATTAAATGATTAAACTAAAACCATGTGAAATATGCATGCCAATAATACCGCCAATCAATACATAAATAATAAATCATAATTGCATAGAATATGTTATGTGTCAAGTAAATGTTTCTTGGGGTCGAATAATGACACATTACCTTATAGATTTAATTCATTAAGATTTTGTTATGGTGATTTTCCAGTATTGTGGTAATTAACTATATATATATATATATTATATATATATATTATTATATATATGTTAGAGTTGTGACATATAATCGATTGAGGGTGGGCTTTGTTAGCAAGGTCACCTAAGACCAAAACTCATGAAGGTTGCAATACCTAGGTGACTTTGACAACTTATGTCTTAGATGCCCCAGGTCATAGTTTCTCAAGCCACTATGATGAAGGCTCCAGTTCCAGTCCTGGGATTGTTCTGATGTCCACTAACTCATGTGATGTCATCTAATGTCCCAGCATTATGGTAGACTATAGAATTTTCCAACCATGATTTTTTTTCCATTTGTGGTTGTTCATCTTGTGTTTGAATGACTACCTTTGCGCTATCTGTTACATTGGGTGTGGGTTCGCTGGAGGGTGAGGGTTGGCTGGAGGAGCTAACATGAGTGGGGCTTGAAATAAGAGAGTTTAAGAAGGAGCTCTGAGCTGAGTTTATCCTGGAAGATGAAGGATAGTTTTCAGAGGTTATTAGATCCCTGTGTGTAGGGTTGGAAAACTTACTAAGTTTCTCAAATTTCAGTGTGTGCTTTAAACATTTACCTTCTTCAGTTTTAAAGGCTTTTAGAGCTGAGCATCCTTTGATTCTGGCCCATAGATTTGAATCGATATGGCTTGATAAGCTAAGGTGTAGGTTGAAAGATTTTTAATTTAATTTCTCAAGTTGAGTACGAATTTTGTTAATTTCTGAGCGGATGAGGGATTGGCTAGCCCTGATAAAAATGTGATAGTTTGTCAAGTTGTTTGTGTTCCTCCAGGCTTGACCCGTGGCTTGAGAAACTATGACCTGGGGCATCTAAGACATAAGTTGTCAAAGTCACCTAGGTATTGCAACCTTCATGAGATTTGGTCTTAGGTGACCTTGCTAACAAAGCCCACCTCCATCGATTATATGTCACAACTCTACATATATATATATATATATATAATATATATATATTATATATATATATATATATATATATATATATATATATTATATATAATATTATATATATATATATAATAATATATATATATATATATATATATATATATATATATATATATATATATATATATATATATATATATAGATATATATATATATTATATATATATATATAGTTAATTACCACAGTACTAGAAAATCACCATAACAAAATCTTAATGAATTAAATCTATAAGGTAATGTGTCATTATTCGACCCCAAGCAACATTTACTTGACACATAACATATTCTATGAAATTATGATTTATTATTTATGTATTGATTGGCGGTATTATTGGCATGCTTATTTCACATGGTTTTAGTTTAATCATTTAATACCCTGATGTATTACACCTTGGATTTCCAACCCAAAGGGATGGCAGGAGCAGACTTCTGGTTGATTCTGACTGATCTCCATCTGTCCATCACTTCATTGGTATGCTCGCCCCATCGATGGTCTGCTACAGCTCCACTCCATCAGACGACTGAATAGGCTTGCCTTCATTCCTTTAGTCATGGCATCCTTGGGGAACTTTGGCATTTCTTTCTTTGTTTCGCAGAGCTACCCTGTTTCGGTTCTTGGCTAGAGGTTTAATCTCCAATTTCCTTTCGCTACTCCAAGTAGTTGATCATACTTCCCTTATTCAGTTGTATTTCCTCCGTGACTTCCTATTGGATGAACAGTGCATCGGGACAGCTTTGGTCTTTCCTTTGTGACAAGCCTAACAAGGTAAAGAGAGGTGTCTCCGTTCTTCAGTATTTTCTCTTCCTGCAATAGAAATTTGAAAGTTTCTTCTTGTATTTAACATTTAATTCTATATGCCTAGTTTTTCTGAGGGTTTCCAGTAGCATCTGGTTCCCTCCAAGTTGAGACCCTACCTCACTGAGCCGAATCGTGGATTTGCAACCTCTACGCCTATTCTATTCTGGGTAAATTGAAGGATAGTTCCAGGTATTTCTTGATATGTAAGGTTTGAAGTCCTTAAGGGTTTTAATGGCTTAATTGTCAATTTTCATGTTAAGTCCTTAGGTTGTTTACTAGCTCTGAGACCATAGCATAGATGTCCATAACATAATCATTTATCGGCACTGCTTCTGAGCTGTCGTGTTTTTGTTTTAAATTAGTTCTGGTAAAACAAACCCCAAATGGTTTGTTAGTTTTCCGAGCATTCAATTTGTAATTTAACTCAAGACAATTGTGGATGGCTTAATTTGTAAGTTCGGCTTTCATGTTTTAGTCGGAACTTTATTTGTCGAACCTCTGCCTCTTGTTTGTTCGATTATAATCTATTTGTGCGACTATTTTTCTCAATATTGGTCTATGATTTGGCAAGGTGCTTAATAGGCTTTTATTTGAATTATGTCATCCTTCTCTTGTTAAAAGAGAATTATTCGTTTATTCAATATAAAAGGTTCCGGTACATATACAGGTTTATACTATGTTTGGTTATTAGCACTGTAATTCCTCTACTACATACTTGAGATCGATCATGCCTTAGAAAGATTTGTATTTATGTGTTTTCCTCTGTTAATTACTACATCTTGGACCTATTGGTCTCCTTTCATGCGTAGTTGTATTATGTTTCATTTTCATGTAATAGATTCCGCGTGGTAATTTGTAATGAATCCTTTCCTTTTTTATTATCTCTGAAAATGGGTTTATTTCAGGTTTCTTATTCAAATGTAATCTTTAAGTTAGATTAGCTGCCAGATTAGTTGGTCAGCTCTGTTTATTTTCTCTTATAACTAAAGGGTATATAAAGGGTTGAAACCCTACTAGGGTAATATTCCTAGCTAGAATGTTTGTGTTCATACTGTATTCTTTCTAGAACTCGAAATGCTTTTGCCAAAAGGTTTTCTAATAACATCGTTATTTTCAAGGGGTTTCCTATTTGTCTATTCCATTTAATTAGAGAATTATACATACTGAATTTTCTAGATTCTCTTACAGTTTTGTTCCTTTGTGTTCTTTTATTAAGAGGTTACACACCCACTATTGGGTAGCTATAAGCAAAATATGCCTAGGGTTTGACATCAAATTTCTCCTCTAATAACCCATCTATCGCTTTTAACAGAAAGTAGGAGTTCTAATTTAGACTTAATAAAAAATCAGAATTCTAATTTAGACAGTATATTTCATGTATGAGAATTCTATAGGGTTTCTACTGTAATAACCCTTCTACTACTTTCAAGTAGAAATCAGAGTTCTAGATACTTATCTTCTTCTGTAGATTTCCACTGTTGTCCTCCTAGACGAGATTCAACTATAAATTAACAAATTTTCTCCCAACCATGAGACTCGCTTTCAAGCCAAAGTCTCCCCCTGAGTTGTTGCTCACATGACAGATGATTTCGTGAAGTCTACTGTCTTATTTTCAACAGCTAACTGATCTTAACAAGACTTAGCTCCTTGACCCATTTGACATATCAGCACGAAGACATCTCCTTTTCCTTCTCTTTTCTTCATCTCAGGTACCAATATCCTCTTGATCTCTTCTTGGAGAATTAATCTTCCAGAAAGTAGTTAGGGATAGGTAAGTGCCTATCCAAACTACTTTCACATGTGAGAGTTACAAGATTTGTTATCAGTCAAACATTTCTTTCATGCATAACTTAATCAAAATTTAAATAATAATAATAATATCCAATCTTATTTTATTATTAGTATTGTTATTTAATGCTATAACTTTTTTAATTTAATATTTTTATTTTAAAACAGTTTCCTTGCAATTTTCCTATTTCCATTTCATCCTTGATTATCTTATAAAACATAAGAAATAGTTTTTTTATAAGACATAAGAGATAGAGGCATAACCTTTGTTAATATATATCTATGTTGCACTATATTGATTTAATTTAATTAATTTTGAGGAAAAAATTATGTTGAATATTTTATTATTAATAATATATTTGTTATGTTTTTTTAAATTAATTTTAATAAATTTATTCTTATAAATTATATATATATTGAATTTGATTTAATATTTAAAATAATTTTTATTTTCCAAAAGAACTTTTTGAACTCTTAAACACAATTTAAATTAAAATAAAAAATTGATAAATAAATATGTATTAATATAATTATTTATAAATAGTTAATTTGGTATGAGCGATATTCATGAACAAATCTTATTAGCCTCCATAAAGAAATTGTCATTAGTTATTACATTACAATATACTTACGACAAATAGAGTACCCACAATATTTGTAATATTAAAATGAAGAGATTCCATAAAACATTTTGAACCATGGGTAGTGAATACATCAAATAAATTCCAAAAGTTAGATGTTTCCAACAACCATTTGTAAATACAAGATTGAGAGTAGTATGTGTTATCAAGGACCTAGCAACAATATAATTTATGAGTAACTTCTTAACCATTCAACCAATTGATATCGTCACAGAAAAGAGGATTTGATGCAAGTACAAATCTCCTTCAAAGATTATCGGCCTCTCAGTTCGAGAGCATAACTAAATGATCATCTAATTTGAATAATTCAAGAGTTCCATGTAAATTCTTTGTTTTTTCTTTCAAGCATTTATTCCACGTCAGTGGTCTGTACAATAGTGGATGCTCTGAATCTACCAGCCCTGGTGCAGGCCTTATGATTATTGTCGAACAGGGACCCAATAGATATGCAATGGAGAGCATGTTGCTTTCGCTATTCTGTACAACCCTATGAACAACACTTTTAGATATTACATTACTCAGCACTTGCAAGTATTAGCAGTCACCATAAATTAAATGAGCATCTAATCCATCAAACAACAAGTTAAATTGTTATCATATGATTACCTGTAGCATGTATCCCATATTCGCTACTAGATAATTGGTTATAGCAAGCATGATAATCCATCTTCCAACCTGTAGCTAAAAATCAAGACCTTCTAGTTGGCCCTCGAAAAGGAGCGTGAGGAGTGGAGTCTATCTGAGGAGCCATTCCCATTGTTTGAAATGGCTGTAGACACGAAGGATAATAGTTCATCACATCTATAAGATATAAACATTACCAGAATGTTGAAATCCATATAAAGGAGCAACCATCCACTAGAATGTAAGGATGACTATCCACTACAATAGCTAGTCTAATAGGATGTCCTTCATGTACATGGTTTATTCAACCATTCTTCCATTACATGTCTTCATACCTACACCTTTAACTCTTCGTGTGATCCAAAATGGATCCTGAAACTCTCTAAGTCTTCATGAACTCTCTATAATTTATGCCAAAGATTAAAAATCTTGGGAAGATCAAGCTCATCAGAGGAATCCTCATGACAGTTGCTAATAGCGATCAGTGTCGATCAACGAGGGTCGTCGATCAAGCGCGCAAAGCGGCGGACCATGGTAACACGCGCTATCACGAATTAGTAAAGTCAGCGATGGTTTGAGTCAACGGGGGAGGAATCTGATAAGTCGTTAATAGCATATCGCAGGGCAAACCCCTCGAAGAAGGAGAGCCACATTCGCCCGGACCCAAAAAATCATGAAATGCAAAGGAAAGTGTTTCAGTTTCGTCCAAGTCGGGATTCCACAGAAATCAGCAAGATATTGGAAGGGCTTCGAGTAGTAAGCGGTTTAGACCGAGTCCCGCCCGATGCCACACATCGAGTGACACGCGTTCGGTGGAAGAGAGAGAAAACCGCTCACATCGGACGGGTAAATGTCGAGCAAGTTATCCACCCGATATGTGCGATGACCTAGGATCTGGAGGGTCCATATCAATGGCATAGATGCGACCCGATGGATGACCGGATTTGAAGATGTTATAAAGCAGATTGTGTGGGATTTTAAAGTCCGACATGGACGATGAGTTGGCAGAGATTTGTGTTTCGCGAGCATTCCTGGAGTAAACAGAAATAATGGTCGTTTCAAACGATCAAGTGTTTCCGATGAACCTAACACGCTCATCCATTAAAGGAATGGGTGGCCACCTCCCTATAAGGAGTTATGCAATTATTGTAACCAACAAAAGAAGGGATTCGAACGGACAGAGGCAGGGAACTAGAAATCCAAGAAGCGGAAACGAACAGTCAAGAAGCAAATTGGCTTTAAAGCCATAGACTGGCGGAGAGGAGAGAGAGGCAGCTGAAGAGAAGCTCAGGAAGTAGTAAGCAGACTTGGAAGCAGAGAAACCAGAACCAAGCTCACTGTAATAGGCAGAGCCACCAGAGGTTGGAGGCAGAGCCGCAAAGCTAGAGAGCTCTAATAGACTTCTAAAGAGCCACGAGGTTGTAGTGAAGTTGCATCACAACAGGAGATCGAATGATCGAGCTGTGGCTAGTTGTCTGAGGTGTGTCAAAGACATGAGAAGGAGTTCTAGAGACAAATGCAAAATTCTAAGGGAGTCAGAGAAGCCAGAAGCTCAAGAAGCTCAGAGCACTAACAGAAGGAGTCAAGTCCAAAGAAGCCTAAACCTGTCTGCAGAACAAGGACAGCCAGGGGTAAGATGGCATTCTAAGCCCATTGGTTCAGTTGTAAACTAATGGAGTTAAGTGTAGCACTTGTAAAAGAATTGAAGCCATAATCCTAGAGAGCCTAATCGAGTTGATTAGAGCTCAAGGAGCCGTAGCCCAAGATATCAGGGTGAACTCCATATCATATTGTTGTCTTATGGCTTTGTTGAATTGCTGATTTATTTACTGTTATTTGTGTTTCACATCAACATAAGCAAATGAACATAAGCACTCAACAGTCAGAAACAAATACAAGCATACACCTACATTTTCAAGCATTTCTTAATTCTGCATTGCTTAATCATTAAGACTTGGGAAAATGTAAAGCTTTGGAAGTGGGAGAGGTTCTTGTAAGTTAGACAAGAAGCCTAAGAGCCCCATTTTCAAATCATCTTGCATCATCAATATCTTGGGTTTTCTGAGGTTTACCCATAACCACAATCTAATATTACACCTACGGGATTTTGTGGACGTTCCTCACCCATCACACCTCAAGTGGTTTCTTCATTACCCCAAACATCACATCAAAGGGTTTTGGATGACGAAAAACCATACATTACTTCTGTGATATTTTCTTTACCATGAACCTTCGTCTATAAAATAGATTCCATATCACCACGAACTGTATCAATGTACACTTTGACTCATCAAGATTACACTATCATTTGACTAAGGTACATGTACAATATCATATTCCAACCATGTAGATACTAGGTATATACTCAAATATTCTCTAGGACCAATACATAAGTCAAACATGACACCATAGGATTGCTACGAATATAATGAATGGGTCACATCCACAACACTCAAAAATATTGTCTTCAATTGTCTATCATCATTTGTTCTCATCTGCTACCATCTTCATTGCTTCGACAAGAATTCCACGTGTACAATTACCAACATATCATTGTCTACACTTATGCTTTATCATTGAAAATTTTTTGTTTCATTTTTGTATTGACATGAATTGATTATTTATGCCCCCTTCACCCCTCAATCAAAGAATCAACTTCTCCTATTGCACTTATCAAGATAGCATATGAGTACACCTACCACCCTCATATCTATTCAAGTGTATTTTTTCTTTCTAATTTTCCTATTTCTTGCAAAGCATCATCAAGATTTTACTGTCATAGTTCAATTTCATACTTAGCATTTTGAAATCTTTTAACTCCTTTTTTGATTTTTGAAGTCAATATCCTGTAGAGTGCTCTTGCCTTCTAGTTTAGATCTCCACAATCATTTTAGCTTATTCATGGACTAACTAAAAGCCTCCACACCATGACTTCTTTGAGGAATCTTAATGGTAATTTAACATTGTCACTTCTCATGATCCTTCAGACAAATAAGGCTTTGACCATGTTACGATGTAGTTCCAATGAACTTAAAATTAAGTTGATCAACAAATTTCCTCTAAGGAATTAAATACCTTGAGTGGCAAGTTCACTTTAATGGTGAATTTAAAAAAAGCAGATTACCATTATCATGACCAAATATGTGTTGTTCATCCATATACAAATGTTTTTCACATAAGCACATTCCTTTGGAATAAATTGAAAATACCACAATACTATTTATCTATTGAAAACAACCCATAAATATATACATAACATTTAATCATGCACAAATTGTTTCTTACTCGAAGAGTGAAATTACAATCTTTCCTTTGGCTTGATAGGCTCCTTGAATCGATCACTGGTTTCAATTTCTCTCTTTATATGTATGGATGCAAATAGTTTCTCGAGCTTTTTGATGAGGCTAAAACAAATCTACCCAAAATTTTGGCTTACTCTTTGACCACCACATGCGACTTTGGTAACCTCCCTTATGGTGTTGAAATCAATTTTTCGTAGATATAATCATAGCTCCTTTTGCTATGATCGATGACCAAATCTACCCCAGTGTTAGTCATAGAAACAATCTTAGAACCTCCTTAAATCCTAATCCTTTTATAGTTGACATTGCGAGCCCTACTCTTCTTCATTGTTGCAGATCAAATCGTCACAAAATTTCCATGTAGATCTTAGAGGAATCTCAGATTTCATAGAATTGTTTGAAGCATAGGAATATGATTAGGCTCTGTTCAAGTAAACTGAAGACAAACTAAACAACACAACTATGAATTTCACACTCACATCCAAGGTGAACTCTCATGCTCAAAGCTCTAATCCTAGATAGATAAATTTTCAATTCTAGTGTGTGCTAAAACCCATCCTAGGAACCCTTATGAGTTTTAATTTGTAACTAACTAACTGACCAATCATAGTGAAAAGTAAGTGAATAATGGGGATCATTATCTTTCCCAAGAAGTAATAGTTTGAAGTTATCGCAACGCAAGTGGGAGAAACATGGGGCTTGCTTAGAGTCTATTTTCAAATAACGTCTCAAAGATAACATTTGTCTTTTCAGTACATTGGAAAAACAAGAATACAACCATATCAAATATATTTTCTTTAATACATATGATTCCCCAATTTGGACAAGTGGGAGAAACATGGGGCTTACTTAAAGTCTATTTTCAAATAATGTCTCAAAGATAACATTTGTCTTTTCGGTACATTGGAAAAACAAGAATACGACCATATCAAATATATTTTCTTTAATACATATGATTTCCCCAATTTGTATGCCAACTTTATTAGAAACAACCATCTCCATGCGATTTTATACTGAATTGCCTAGAATTGGACTTCAAAGCCTAAGCATGACAATTTACAGAATAATCTCGATATTGATTGAATATTAAAATATAGTGTTACATCTAACAAACTCAAATTCATAAAAATTATCTAACAAAAATCTCAACATAGGTTGTTTCCAATCCAACATCATACCTAAATCTAACAGTGTCCTATTTCTAATATTCCTTATATTTACCATATAAATATATATTTTGGTTCAAAATCGCTTTAAGAAATAATATATTTTCTATTTATTAATATGATTAATAATTTTAGAAAATTATAATCAATAATATATTTAAATTCTCTATCATTTCTATACAAGTAATATCTTAATGTAAATCGGGCTGGTGAGATTTTGTTCATGCATAAATGATTTCTATATGACTAATTTTAC
>APFE030466258.1:120329-152929 GCA_000404065.3 Pinus taeda
CTCGTCTCCTCAGCCAACAAGGCTCCAACAACATCGTCAAACTCAAGAATATCTGATGTACTAAAACTTATGGAAGTAACAAAATGATCCCAGGATTCAGGTAAAGAACATAATAAAGTTATCGCCTTATCCTCTGAATCAAACTTTACATCTAGACTGTTTAATTGCACCAACAAGGTATTAAAAACATTCAGGTGATCAGCAATTGAGGTACCTTCTTTCATCCGCAAACTAAAAAGCTGTCATTTCAGGAGAATTCGGTTTGTCAAAGATTTCGTCATGTAGAGCTTCTCAAGCTTCGACCACAGGCCTGCAGCGGTTTTCTCTTACACAATGTTAAACAGAACATCGTCCGCGAGACATAACCGAATTCTGCTCAGAGCTCTAGCATCCATCTCATCCCATTCATCCTCCGTCATGGAAGTAGGTCTTTTGTTTTTCCCCAACAGTGCTTTCGCCACACCTTGTTGAACCAGCTGATCGTGCATCTTCACCTTCCAGATCTCAAAATTATTCTTGCCATTAAATTTCTCAATTTCGAACCGGGCACTTTGATTTTTCGCCATTTTGTATAAAAAAAAACACAGTAATCTCCAAATATCCAACCAGCAATTTAAAAAAAAATTGCCTATGCCTTTGTTTTACACAAAAAAAACCTGCCTATGCCTTTGATTTTTAAAAGAAAAATATGCCTGTGCCTTTGTACTTATGCCATTAAAAAATTCTGCCTTTGCATTGGTTTTTACACAACAAAAAAAAAACTGCCTTTGCACTCATTTAAAAAAAAACCGCCCTCTGCCATATACACTTAAAAAAAAATTAATATAAGTCCTTTTCAAAAAAGGCTTCAATATCCCTTATAACTCCTTTTTTTTTTTAATGTCTTTAAAATAATGGCTTTTAAAATAATGACGTACACCTTTTTTTGTTTGTTTAATGGCATTACTCCACTCCTCAATTTAAATGCGTTTTAAAAAAAAATTGACTCAATAGTTTTACGCTGCCATTTTTGAATGCTGGTGTATCCAAAACAACCGTCAATTTGTTGTTTTAATAGGTGTCTAGTAAATTCCATGTATAGGCTGGGTTATGAGAGCATTGTCGGGCAATCAAAAAATAAAAGACAACGCATGAGCAATTCCAAAACGCGCAACAGCAATGTAATTTCAAACGTGCAGGCCTCCATGCAAGTTGTAGAAAACAGTAGTTTACTCACCGCATACAATCGCCACACCTGCTGTTTTAAAACAGTCATACCTCCATCGCACAGGCATAAAACTCATCAGCTTCCTTAGCGCTCCACCTCCAGCGCTCCTCCACCGTGCTCTGCCAACAAAGGTTTGCTATCCACGCACCAGCAACAACAGCGATATACAGTCAGGCTCCACGAAACAGCGTAAGACCTCCTACATCGATCAACGCAGCACCTCCGTCGATGACCAGCACAGCACCTCCAACATCCTCTGATACCATTTGTTGGAATTCAGGCACAGCAATTTAAATAAAACACACAATTAACACAGCAGAAGATCAAACACACAGAACACAGTTATTAACGTGGTTCACCCAACCAATCTGGGCTACGTCCACCAAACATAGGCATCAGGAATATATTAATCAAAAATTTGGAGATTACATCAATGAAATGGTCACACTCTCTCCCAGCTATCCGTATGACAACCTATTTTATAGTAGAGAGAATCTAACTGCTCTCACATCAAATTTAGGATGCATTAATTTGCTCCCAACAACCTGGAGATAATCCAGCAACAGATTTCCTATTGTTGTCATCTACAGAAATTTCTGGCTATTTTAGTTTAAACAGAAAATCTCAACACTAAGAAAGAGAATCGAGTCTGACAAGCATGACAAATCGGTGAAGGATCTGGTGATGCTCTTGTATGAAGCCGTTATGGTTACCTCGCTGTGCAACGTGGAGGAACCAAACAAAATCGTTTCCAGATTCCACAGGATGCTCAAAATTGGCCTAAGCATACAGGACGAATCCAGCGAAACATCACATGCTACTACTAATCGGCTCCATGAGATATATATCTAATCTGAATCAGATTCAGTTCAATGCTCGATGTCAACATCAAGATTTCAGAGATCAATTCTTGAGCTGCATAACTTTTATTAACTTTGTAGACTGAAAAATGTTTGTAATTCAAAACTCTCTTTGAAATGCTTGATAAGATTGTATCAAAATGATTGTGGGCTACTTGGGAAATATCCAATTATGTTGGAATCATTAAAACGCATTATTAACTAGCATCAAATGATTTTTTGAGTTTGCGCTGTAATCAAGGTATAAACGAATTAAGAAATTTGAGTTGTGTAAATTGGTGATTTTACTATCACGTAGTGGCTCCATATTAGGTTTGAGTTATAACCAGTGTGTCACAGATGGTGTTGGAATCATCTAGTTTCTTAAGGCTTTGGGTGAAATAGCGAAATGCGCAACAAGCACAGCGGTTCCTCCTCCAGTTTGGAACAGAGAAATCCTTCCTACCAGAGAGAATCCATTGGCGAATCACACCGGGGTCCATGAATATTATGATTTTGGGGAAAAATATCGTGAATCAACGTTGCAAGTGCCTATAGCACATGAAGAAATGCGATCAAAATCATTTTATTTTTGGTTCAAAGGAAAGTGAAGCTTTAAGAAGCCAGGTAGAAGGGGTGAAGCATCCCACCCCATTCAAACTAATATCGACCTGCGTGTGGTGATATAGAGAAAAGGCTTTTGATATCCCTGACGACCACATTTCCACAATTGTATTTCCCTACAAGGGGTGTTAGCAAATTTGGCCACCTCTTCCAAGAGGATACTATGGAAATGTGTTAGCAACCGCTTAAGCTAGGTCAAAGTCTAGGGATCTCACTCATTAACCATTGTCCTTCGCCATGGAATTGATCAACGAAGGTAAACGAAGGGTGATCAGAAGAATACCTGCGATCTTTAATTGGTCTGGCAGAGCTAAATGGGCGTCCATGAGATAAATTCATTGGCGTTTGTTGCATTTCAGACGTTTCCAAGATTATGGTGGATTTCAAAGAAGCGGATTTTGGATGGGGAAAGGTAGTGTATACTTGTACTACTATGCAAATATTTGAGAAAGAAATAAATAATGCTACCAATGGCTGCATGCAGCTTCAGTGACGTTTGAACGTCGGATGGAGACTGAATCAAAGGATTTTTAACGTTCATAATCAAATTAATATGTTAGGGTTTAATGCATTCATGCTCTGTGTTAAGGTTGAATGAAAAAATAGGGTAGACTTTTATCTCTTTAAGCAAGTTATTTTAAGGGCTTCGTTGGAGTGTTTCTTTATTTCTCTTGCAGCCTAATAACTGTAGACATTAAGATCTTTGAAATGTAACAATTATTGTGTGGCTAATATATTAAGGCCCCGCAATGTGATATTTAGATCTTAATTTTTTTTAATATGTTTTTTTTTATTGAATTGAGACTTCTGCGATCCATATCAATTTTTTGAAAAATCTTTTACTGTTTGAATATATATTAAAAAAAAAACTTTATTTTAAAATAAGGTTGTGAGGATACCTTTTTTCTAAAAATTTGGTTAATTTTTTTTACATATTTAATATGATATTATAACTTGGATATAATTTTTCCAATAAATTTATAATTATAAGAAATATATATAAAATTTTATAAATTAGTCATCGATTTATATTCATTTATATATAAATATATATAAAATTATAATTAGTCAGGATATTATAATTTATTTATGTTATTTAAATATATTTTAATAAATTTTAATTAATAAAAAATATTCTTTTTTCTAACTCTTACTTTTCAATTTACAAAAAAAAAAATTCAAATAATACATTCATCAAAATATATATTAAAAAAATTATTATATATATATATATATATTATTTATTATTAATTATTTTATAATATTTATATATTATATTAATATTATATATATATATATATATATTATAATATATATTAATATATATTATATATTATATATTTATATATATAATATTATATATATATATATATTATATATATATATTTATTATATATATTATATTATAATATATATATAATATATATTAATATATAATTTGTCGTAGTCTAATGATTATGTTTTTTTCCCTGAAAGTTATGGAAATTTCGGCCATATTTTGAAAATATCTGCGGATTTTTGTAAATCCAGGTAAAAGCTATCAACCTTCATAATTTTAAGTGCTCTAGAGGAGGTTTTTGATGGTGCTAAATCCATTTCCACCATCAAAAACATGATTCAAACATTACATCCACAAGATTTTTTGAAATTGTTTTGCTGGTATTGAACCACTTTTAGCAGTTCAGGCAATTTCTCTGCCTCCATATAAAACTCCTAATAATTCATATTGTGTTAATTATAATATAAATAAATAATACAATCAATGACAGCCTCGGTAAGTAGCCTACTGACGTTTGAACAGAGGGTGGAGACTGATTCACAAGCTTCTATAATTTAGAAGATAAAAAATTCAAGAAATGCGTTAATTTAAAAATATATATTTTAAAAAAGATCTTTGTTTTATATAATATTATTATAAGATATATATATAATTATTCCATTTGTAATAATTGATATTATTTAATTGTAATATTGTTTTTTATTATTATTTATTTGAATAATTTTGTTTATTGTATTTTTGTAGAATGAAAAGATTTATAAGCTTTTTTATACATTTCTTTATTGAGATTAAATGGGTGAAATTGCTTAGGAGGAATTTGAAGCAATCATTAAATCACTTAATTATTGAAAAATATTTTAACAATATATTTATTTGTCATTGCTTCAAAATTTATAAGTTATTTGAAATTAAGTTATTAGTAATTAAAAAATATATATTATTATTTTTTATACAATAATGAGTATTAAGTATAATGGGAAAGTTTGTAGAAATGGTTGACACTATTTCACTTAAGTAAAATAGTAAAAAAGAGTCGCTATTATTCCACTATTCCACCTAGGTAGCTTAGTAGAAACCATTTCCACTATTCTACGATTGCCCATTTTACTTGGTCAAATAGTTCATCAATATGGGGTAAATGGTATTTATTCTTAATTGTCAACTTATTCAGTTGACGATAATCCATGCACATACGAAGGGTTCCATCATTTTTAACGAACAACACGGGGGCTCCCCAAGGCGACACGCTGAGGCGGATGTAATTTTTATCCAACAGTTCCTGCAATTGCATTTTCAACTCGGTCAATTCTGGTGTGCTCATACGATAAGGAGCTCGGGACACTGGGGTTGCTCCTGGCACCAATTCGATAGTGAAGTCTATGTCTGTCTTGGGTGGCAGTCCTGGTATCTCATCCGGGAACACATCTACAAATTCTTCAACTGCTGGAATACTATCCAAGGTGGCAATCTTGTCCTTTGAGTTGGCATACCCAATCTGAATAACATAAACTTGGCACCCTTTCCTGATACACTTTGCCAGTTGAGAGGCGTTTATTGGCCGAATCTGTATGGACCTCAGGATGCCTTTCATCTCCTGCTTTTCTCCCAACTCATTCTTGTAGCAGATAGTTTTTGTTTTACAGTTTATAATGGACCAACGTTTATCCAACCAGTCCATGTCTATCAACACGTCATACGATTCAAGGGGAAGTATATTTAGATTTGCCATCAAAGGCTGACCCGCTATTTCCAGAGGGAAATTATTGACCTTGGCCAATACCTGTCTCCTTGCCCCTGTGGCCAACTGTACTAGCCATGGGTCTTTAAACTTGTCCGACTATAATTTACATAGTTCCACAATCTTAGGACTAACATAATTTAATTTAGCTCCAGGATCAATTAAGACATATACGATATGATAAAAATTCTTACCTTCAAACTCCACCATAGTCAGTTGGTATTCCACCTAATGGTCTTCGAGAGCAGCATTAATTTTCGGAATGCTCCGCGCCACGTCGCCTACTGTTGATGCTTCGTGGATTTGTGAAACCTGTTCAGTGCCTTTATGATGAGGACAGTTTTTAATGTAGTGTGGACCCTCACATCCCCAACATTGTACTGGAGGTCCCGCTGTCCCTTCGTTATCAAATCTACCAGATTGCTCCCTGATTCTAGGTTCAGATGGTGGCTTAATTCTGAACTGATTTTTATGCAGATTTCTGTTGTTTTGACCTTTGGAAAACCCTTTTCTAGCGCTGCCACGATTTCCTTTATTACCCATATAAATCTTATTACCTTTCTTGCTAGTCCACTTCCTTCCCAAAATTTCTCCCTTATGTTTGCTTTGCTGATAGCATATCCTGGCCTTTTGTATAACCTCATCCATCATTTTTGGGTTATCAAACTCAATTCTTTCCCTCATCGCCAAGGGTAAACTGCTGACGAACCATTGTACCTTAGCCTTTTCCTCTCGTATGTAAGGTAAATATCGGAGCAAATAGGTAAATCGAGTGATAAACTCATCCATTGTTTGCTGTCCAAGCCGCAGGTCGTGAAATTCTCTTACCTTCTCGTCGTAAAATCATTTGGCTAAATATCTTTCCTTGAAATATTTTTGGAATTTCTCCCAAGTTATATTTTGTTCACTTACCCCTCGCACAATCTTGACTTTCTCCCACCACAAAGTGGCCTTTCCTTGCAGTTGGAAGATGGCCAGCCGGGCTTTTAGATTGTGATCATATTCATATAATTGGAAATATTTATTCATGTTAATAAGCCAGGCTTCGGCTGCTTCCTCTAGCTCTCCATCGAAGAGTGGTAGTTTTATTTTTCGAAACTCCCTTGCAATTCTATCCGCTATCTTTTTGATGTTGGGTGCTCAGAGGCATTATCCGACTTCTCCTCTCGATTCTTTTCCCCTCCTATTGTTCCTTCATGCTTCGTGTGGTAACCCTGTTCTTCGAACATTCGTTCCTGTTTAGGACTGGGAATTGTCTAGCGCTGATTCTGCTTATCAGACTTGCTCTTCATATTTTTTTCTTGTTCCAATGTTAATCTTGCATTGTCTTCCCGTAGGCGGGCCATATCACTCTTTAATTCCTGAACTGTTTCCAGTATTGTAAGATTTGTGTTACGAGCTTCCTCTCCTAACTGCACCCATATTTCAGGATTATTTTTCAGGAAATGTTGTAGGTCCTAAGCCAACCATATTCTTGTGTGTCACACTGTCCGGCCTTCTCATAAACTATTGTTGTCTTGTTTTCTTGTTCTTAACACATTAGTGAATTTACAACAGTTAGAGGACCCAAAAGGAAAACAGTAACTGATTGTTCAGTACATTTGCCAGAGGCCACAGTTTTGTAACCTGGCTCTAATACCACTTGTCAGAACTCCATATCAATATAATAAAACTCATATCATAATAATAATAATAAAAAATTATACATAGGACATATTCTTTATCATGACAATATTAACATAGCAATATAATCTTTACCATGGTAATTATTTCATGGGGTATACATTTTATGGATCATTGAATTTGTTCTCCAGTGAGATTTCTGATACTTGCAACTCAATGGAAATCCGTGCTATAGGTGAGTCCTAACCCCTAAACACTAACAATCTCATTAATTTAGCATTAATCTACACCGGACACATCAGTTCACACATCAACCATATCGCACTCCGGATTTTCTGGCATTTAATTCCCTGCTATGTCATGTTACCGTGGCATCGTAGGCTTGTCCTACCATGTCAAAACTTTTTGGGTCTCCCGACGCATCGATGGTGGAGGTTTTAGGTTCTCGATCCTATGGCTGGGCGCTTTCCAGAAGGCTACACAGACTTGGTTTCTGGGCTTTCGTCTCATTTTGCTTTCTCCTTCCTTAGCGCCAGTTTTGGCTTCCCTTCTCCGCTTACGGGCTTGCTTGGTCTGCGGACCCTGGGTTACGATGCAGTTGAAAGGTCTCAGGGGGGAAACAGTGGAGCTTTCTTCCGTGGAGTGTGTAGTGCTCATTAAATTGTTCAGGTGAGAATTTCTCTGGTTATGTTTTTTGCATTGTTTAATTATACCTGATTAGCTATTGCTACATTTTCCTTGCATACTTCTGTAGGTATGGTGGGAGCAGGTCCGCGGCCTGCAAATTGTTAATAATGGTGTTTGCGGTCTCCTCACCTGTCTTCAGTGTTCGAGGGTTTCCGGGTAAGCTCTATTGGCAACCCTGCCTGGATCTTTAACAGTGAAGGAATTTCTCGGGTTTAATTTGAGGGTTTAGCATCAACCCTCCCTGGAGGTGCTAATTCTGGCATTTTTGTTTCCGAACTAGGCGGAATTTTCCATGTCGAGCTGCTTCTAGCTCTTTTGTTTTCCTAGAGGTGGTCTTCTCTTATGAACAAGTTGTAAAAAAATATTTATATATATTTAAGCCTATCTAGGGCTGTCGATAAGCTACGGGTCTGTATCTAAAGCCGCTCTGGTGTTTTGTTTAATTTAAAAACTCTGTTCATGATCTAATTTATTTTGCAATAACAGACTTTTCGGAAGAAGTCGTTGAGTTTATTTATGCCAATTCAATGTGGTTTTTCCTGTCTTCCCTTGGATGTGATTATATATTATTTTCTGTTCATTGCTAAAGATTAAATTATACTCTGTCGTTGTCAAGATTTCAGTACTACTCATGTTCGGATTCTTCTTTACAACTTCACATAAGTTAATTGTTTTTGTGGGAATATTGTTTTGTTACTTTAAATGTTCAAAGCTATTCAATCATAGCGGCTCTGAGCTTGAATAAAGGTTTAATGTTTACTTCTGCGGTGAAACAGAGTAACTAGGTTCTCTCCATCACGATTATGTTTCTTGAAGCTTTTAAGTACTTGGTCGAGAATGTAAACACTGTTATTGTTTGTCACTTTAGGGTCTCGTTCCTGTGTAAGGGTTTCAGGAAGGTCCTATAGGGTTCTTGGCTGCTGTTTAACAGTCTTCGCCTGTAATAATACTACCATTTCAGCTTAGGTGTACACACTTTTGTGTTTCTCAGCAGCTCGTCACCAGTTTGTTTGTTATTAGTTCTACCCATGAAACTAATGCTTCCCTTCTCTCGTTGCGCTCACAACTTCAGTAATCTTTTTTTTTATCTCCTTGATTAAGGGTTTGGGTGTTCTGTATTTCTAAATCTCGGTTCCTAATTTACACAGATTCTCATATTTTACACAGGTTCTCGAATTTGTACAAATTATCAAATTTACACAGAGTATCGAATTTACACAGGTTCTCGAACTTACACAGGTTCTCATATTTACACCAATTATCAATTTTTCACAGGTTATCTGGTAGATTATTAACCAGTTCGGTGCAATTATTACTTCCTCTACATCTAATCTTCTAGCACAAATGAATAACTACTTTTACACAGTCTCTAGTACTATGGTCAGAGTCTTTCTGACAAAAACTAACCAATTCAGCTTAGACAGTCGTTCTCCACGATTAGTGTTTTCCGTAGATAAATTAAACAGTTTTATTCAGTTAATACTTCCATAATCTACGGTTAATGACTTCCAATATGTAACCAGTCTACATAAATTATAAACCCTACTGAAAATGTTTTCCAGGTATCTTGTGGGGTTAGGAGCTCGCTTCTACTATACCACTCACAATTTAATAACTACACAAAAATAATATTTGGGTTACAGTTTAGTTGTAAAAAGTACTGCTTACTTGTGTCTTTCCAGAAAGTAAAGAGTCCCAATGATTAAAGTCACCTTAACAACAACGACTTGTCATCCACCTGTCCATGGGACTGGTTTCTAGGACCAAATCTCCCCCCAAGCCTGCTCGCAAGACCTTTGTCTTCTGCAAATTTTTGCACTTAGTGCTTATGCTATCTGGTCATCACCAGACATAGCATTTTTTCCCCTTACCGTCTGACATTTCAGCACAGTTTTTCCTCCCCTCACTCCCTTTTCTTTGGAGCATTTCCCAGTTAGGGGAGGTAGTTAGGATTTCTTCTGGCAACTGCCTTTTCAACTTCTTTCATGAGAGTTACAAGATTTGTTATTACTCAAATCATTTCCAATTTCAGGAATTAACAATATTATTAAGCTCAAACAGATAATAACAATATTTATCCAATTCATTTTCTTACTGTGGTAAAATAAAAATATTTACAGTTTTTCTGGGAACATTACATCGTCTTTCGTATATGCACATATACATAAGTTGCACATATAAAAAATATGTCTTTCATATATGTGCAACATATATACGGAAGTCATGTTCAGTATATTCGCAACATACGAAATCCATCTTCTTTATATGTACATATATGGAAGAACATATATGCACATATACAAAATATTGCTCCCGTATATATGTTGTGCATATACGTAAATAATCTTTCGTATATGCACGTATACAGAAGTTGCGCTATCTTCCATATATGCATATAGATATGGAAGCGTGCATATATGGAAGTCACACATATGCGTAAATGTATTCACGGGATTAAAATTAACCATTTTTTATTTGTTTTATATGTGACTAAAAAAAACTCATTCTTATTATTGCATGTGCATCTCCACTCAAACACCACACATTCTCTAAGGCATAATAGGGGAACACATAGAGACACATATGTGGAAGCCATTTTCCATATATTCACTTACATTTACACATGTGTGTGATTTACATATATATGTGTACATATATGGAAGGTACACATATGAAAGATAATTTCCGTATATGCACAACTCCTGTATATGCACATATATATGGAAGTGTGCATATATGGAAGTCATACATATGCATATATGAAAGCGAATATATACAAATGAGTTTAGGGAAGCTTGGTAGGGAGACTCATGGACTTGGGAGTGGTTAAATTCAATAGGGTAGTTCGGATGAAACGCAAGGGACGACATATGTGAATATCAACCTCAACTCAGCTCAAGGTAGAAGGTATTTTCTACCTCCCATAAATTTGATTAACAATTTTGCTACATTATTATTTTTCTAGCTTACTACAATTTTTTTGTTATATATTGTTAAGTTACCTATGTATGTGCTACATAGGAACAATGTACATTTCTGTATATCCATGCTTCCATCACTATGTGCTTATATAGAAGTTGTGCATATAGTTGACTTACATATATGCACAACTAGCTTGAAAAGAAGTCTTCAATCCTGCTTCCTTCTTGGATCATGCACACAAAGAGAAAAAAAGATCCTATCTCCCTGCAATACAATGTTAGTGAATAAACAACAATTAAAACATGTAATATATAATGACTAAATCTACCTTATCCATGCAAGATCTATGCTTTGTTTCTCCTTTGCGATGAAAAAGGGGCATTGTTAGGCTTTGTTCCTTTCAAGTGCATATATATAACTTCTGTATATGCATATAGATATGGAAGTGTGCATATGAAAAATCACACATATGCAAAAATGTAAGTGCATATAGGAAATTCGAGTTCTATATATGTGCTTTCATATCTATGTACATATACAGAGGTCCACCCATATGGAATACGACTTCTATATATGTGTGGTTTTTGTATATGTACAAAGATATGCAAGCACATATATAGAAGTTGATTTTCATTAATGCACTTGCATTTCCACATGCGTGTGACTTCCATATATGCACACTTCCATATCTATATCCATAGATAGAAGTTGCGCATATATATATTCCATCCTCCATATATGCGCAACTTCTGTATATGGACATAGATTTGCAAGTGTATATATAGAAGTTGACTTTCATATATGAACTTACGTATAAATGGAAGATGCATTCCGTTTATGCACAACACACATATATATAGAAGTCATATTTTGTAAATATGTGCAGATATTGAAGCCATCTTCCGTATATATGCATGTAACAACCCCATTGGGATGACTGTTACTACCGATCCAACTCCTCTTGTGTTGTTATAAGAGGGATAATTTATTTTTTTTGCCTATCATGTTCATTCTAGGTTTGAATTACCCAATTAAAATTACCACTCTTCTTCTAGAGTTTCATAATTATGACCAGGTTTTCTTATTAAATTCTCCTTCCAAGGGTGTGAGCTATTAGGTTAAGATTGTGACTTCTTCTTAATAGCCTCATTATCTTGTCACATCTGGGAATTTATTCCAACTATATATATATATATATATATGCACCATAGAATTGGTGGGCTTATATCAACCTGTTAGATGCCACATCACCCAATTATGATAGGCCAAACCTCCACACCCTAATGCCAATAAAAAATCACCACATCACCTTTCTTTAATGGTCTACACCTATGTAACATCCCACTAGACGTCAAAATCTGCACTGCAACTTGGTGGTCCCCATCGTCGTATAAAAGATGTGCTGGTTTCGAGCATATCCCTGCATTTTCAAAATGTGAAGTCATTACATGTAACTCTGACAGGATAATGTACTTGGGGTTTATGAGGGGGATCACCCCTCAGAATGGGTAGAATGGGGAAAATCATCGATCACCAGATCGACAACACAATTTCACTTTGATAGGTTCAATCCCATTTTTAAACCTGCCAAGGGAACTTCTCGGGAGAGGGTTCTAGTTTTCAGTGAAACCACAACAGGTTTCCTTATGCATGCATGATGTTGACCTAAGACCCATGTGCCACCAAGGCATAGCACGTCACTGACCCACCACATCACCCTAATTCCCTTATCCTAGCATCCACCCCGACCTTTCCATTTTTCACCTCGAGGGTGGGGACCTCTAGGACACCTCATCTCGGTCCGTCACCCCGGTGTTGTTCTAACCAGTGCCTCTTGGGCTTCCAGGGGAGAGCCTCTAGGATACATCATCTTGATCCCTCCCTTGTGGAACTGTATATAAATATGTGTATATGTGTGTGTGTGTCTGTACACATATGGTTAGAAGCAGAGTGCTACGAATGCAAAAATGGTCTAGTTGGCACACTTAATGTTGGTTTCTCCTCCATAGACCCTTGTACACAAATTTTACGTTGTTTTGACTCGCCCATGAAGCTAAATTCTTTAGTCTACATCACAATCGTGATACCCTTACCGGTCATTTTGGCTTGACAAGTAAGTTAAGGGTTTGATTGATCAAAAAGGGTTAAAATACCCTCCACAGTTCTTACTCACACTACTTGGTCTTAAATGGATGATTTCAAGCCCATAACCATGACATATTTTGATGAATATTGAAAACTCATTTCAGATGTCATCATCAGGGTTACAAGTCAAAGAGAAGATTTTATCAGTGTTATTACACAATGATATGAGTATACACTGGTGAGGTTGGAATTGTATCAAAATAATAGTCACTAGGACAATTTAACAAGATTACTTCCCTTTCAAGTTATCACTATAGTTTATGCACAGTTCCAACATTTCATTTCAACCTTCAATTTAACATCAAGACATGTATATCATTGTCTGTAACTAGGGTTCTCTTTTTGAAGCCAGATTACCATGAAATTTAAACAATGATCATAGACATTCCTCAACTATTGATACCATATTCAACCAAAAAGATAGTAGTGTGAAGTTGTTAAACTCATGGGGGTCGAACCTGGTGTTGGGGGATGAGGTCTACTCATCAAAGCTATGCTCAAAAGTTTCTCTCATTTACATTTATGGGTAGTGTCAGGATAGGGTTATGTTCTGGAATAACCTTCTTTCTAAATCTTTTCTGAAAAACCCCAATATGGTTGTGGGGGGCGATTTCAATTTTTCACTAGGAATGTCTAAGACTTGGAGTCCATTGGTCCAAGTTGACCCTCTGGCGGATTTCTTTCTAAACAAGCTTCGTATAGGAAAGTTTATTGATGTAAACTTGATAAAATATAGACCTACTTGGAGGAACAGGTGTGTGGGGGAAGCCGGGGTAGCAAAGAGATTGGATTGTTTCCTATTGAAAGAGGATATGGCCAATCAAACTCCCTTTTCCAGGCAGTTGGTTGGAATGGGAAGAGATTCAGACCATTTTCCTATCCTATTGGAGCTGAAAGGGACCGGTCGAAAGGGACGAGTCGAAAGCTTGGCTCACCCTTCAAATTCAACCTGGCATGGCTCAAAGATCCCTCTTTCAAAATATTAGTCAAAGCAACCTAGAGTGCACTAGATAGACAATAATATTCATCTTTAGCTCAGTCTTTCATGGAGAATCTAAAAAGAATGAAGGGGGAAACAATAGATAGGGTGAAAAAGAAAAAGATAAGGGATGAAGCTAAATTAAATTGTATTGGTGAGAAACTGGAATCTTCGGAGAGCCCGAAAGCGGATGGGTATGAGTCTGAGGAGAAGAGGGAAAGGATCAAACAGTTGGAGTTAGGAAGAAGGAAAATTCTTAATGATATTGAAGAATAGTGGAGACTCAAAAGTAGAGCAATATGGCTTTCAGCTGGTGATGAGAACTCAAAATTCTTTCAAAATTGCGCAAAGGGAAGGAAAAATACAAATACTATTTGGGGAATGAATCGGGCAGATGGGGGCATAGAAAAATCTTTTGATGAATTGGCTTCTATGGGAAGAGACCACTTCAAAAATTTCTTCAGAGCTTGAAAAGAGGCTTCAATTGTAGAGGTTATATGGGTGGCTCAATTGTTCCCTAGAGTGGCTCAATTGTTCCCTAGATATGCAGAGGAGGAAGAAAATGAGATGCTAATGGCTCTTGCTTCAAAAGGGGAATTTGAAGGTGTTATAAAATCTATGCAGAAAGATAAGAGTCCAGGGCCTCATGGCTGGAGTGTGGAATTTTTCCAGCGTTTTTTTGATCTAATTGGGGAAGAGCTTACTTGGGTGGTGGAGGAATCACGTCTCAGAGGTTATATTTATGAACCCTTCAACTCTACCTTCCTGGCTCTAATCCATAAAATTGATGATCCCTCATCATTTGAGGAGTTCAGGCTTATCTCCCTCTGTAATTGTATCTAAAAAATCATTGCTAAAATTATTGTTGTTCATCTGAAAACAATTATTTCAAGCAATATATCCAAGAAACAATTTGGGTTCCTTGATGGCATATAGATTCATGAAGTTATTGGGATTGCTCAAGAGTCGATGCATAGATTTAAGAGGAGAAGGAAAAAGGCTTGATAGTTAAAATTGGCATATCAAAGGCGTATTATAGAATTAGCTAGTTATACTTACGCCTGTTGCTGACTCACGTGGGTTTTAGTATCGGTTTCACCAATTGGGTCATGGGATGGATCTCAAACATTAGCTTTGCAGTCATCATAAATGGTGCAAAATCCCCTTTCTTCTACAACCAAAGGGGGCTTAGACAGGGTTTCCCTCTATCTCCTCTCCTCTTTTTACTAGCGGCATAAGACCTAAGTCAACTTATTTTGGCCGCTAAACAAAGAGGTGAGCTAAAAGGAATAGAAGTAGAAATAAATATGTTTATCACACACCTGTTGTTTGTGGATGACATACTTTGTTCAATGATGAAACTAGGGGTGATCTACAACAATTGAAACTTTCTCTTGATTTGTTTCTAAAAGCAACTGGGATGTGCATTAATGCTAAGAAATGCACAATAGTCTATGAAGGCTTCTTAGGTAATGAGGTGAACAAGATCATTTCGGTACTTCCCTTTAAATAAAAACCCATGAAGGATAACTTCAACTATCTGATTTTCCATCTCAAGCCTGATACCTATAGAAAACATGATTGTAATTAGCTTTTGGCAAAAATTTAAAATCATATAAAACACTAGAGTTTTAAGTGGCTTTCGCGGTCTAGTAGACTCGTTTTAATTAAACCAGTTTTTCTAGCTACTCCAGTCTATTGGATTGCTCTCACATGGGTTCCAAAAGGCATTACCACTCAGATAAGGAAAGTTTGTGGCCGCTTTCTATGGGTTGGATGAAAGGAGGATGTAGTACTTCCTTGGGTAGCTTGGGATAAAATTGCTCCTCCAAATGCTTGGGGAGGTTGGGGTATAAAGGACCTCCCATCTTTTGCGATCTCTCTAGCAGCACAATCGGTGTGGCAGTTATTATCAATGGAAAACCTATGGATGGTTGTGGTGAAAAGAAAATACATAGACCCAGTACCCATAAATGAATGGATGCACATGACAGATAAAAAATCCTTAAACACATCAGCCGTATGGAAGGCGACATTGGACTCTTTCAACATTGTGGAAGATGGAGTGGCTTGGAATGTTGGAAATGGGGAAAAGCTCAAAATAGGAATTGATTCGTGGGTGGGGTGTAATGAGGGCTTTTATCTCTCAAGGGAGATGATGGATTGCTGACACGCCCAAGGTGTTCTATTTCTGAACCAGATCGCAAGGGAGGAACTCTCAATGAATTGGCATTAGGGATGCAAAACAACTGAGTATCTACACTTAGATCCTCAATGGGGAGATGAATGGAAGAATTATATAACAGAATTGGAGCGCACAAATTTTAGGATAAGGGACCGTCAAGATGTGCTTCGATGGGTTCACGCTCCTATGGGCCAATATTCCCCAAATTATGGATATAGTTATTTAATGGTGAGAAGGGCATGGTGGGTACAATATTAGTGGTGCAAACTATTGTGGAAGTTCAAAAGTCCAGTGAAATCAAGACTATTTTTTGGTGCATCCTAAAAATCAAAGTGCTCACTTGGGATAATCTATAGAAGCGAAACAAGCATGGCCTTCCCTGGTGTATATTATGCAAAAACTTGGAAGAATCAGTCTGCCATATATTTTAAGATGTCCTTTCATCAACAAGGTTTGGGAGTCCATGCTAAGATTGTTGGGGATAAGTCAAACATGGAATAGGGAAAGTATCTTGGAAGCCTGGAACAATAGGTGGAACTCAGCAACTGATGAAAGTATTAGAAATATCCCTTTGATAATCTCTTGGGGTATATGGCTAGCTAGGAACAAAGACATTTTTTAGGACCTCCCATCATCACCCTCTCCGATTGCAGAAGAATGTGCTTCTATTTTTGCTTTAATCTCCCTGCCTTCTCCAAAAACGACCTCTAGGAACATTAGAGAAGAACATATTAGGCCTGATTCACCATGGGCATATTTTGATGGTGCCTTTGAGGCACAAATGTGGGTCAGGGATGGTTATTCACGTCAATTAACACATAATTTTCAAGGCTTTAGTTGACCTTGGCTCACGCACAAACAATTATGCAGAACTTCAATCCTTGAAATACTTATTGTGTTCACTTAATCAATTAGGGATGGGATCAGTTCAAATATTTGGTGACTATTTAAATGTTATAAACTAGTTTAACGAAGTACAAAGATGTCAAAATCATATTTTGATTCCAATCTTAGAAAACAAAATTCTTTTAAAAATGAGTTTTGATTTCATAATCATTTGCTACATCTACAGGGAGTGGAATTCAAAGGCAAACCAACAGGTTTTGGGTGAATGGTGCATAACTGAAATCGATGATGGAAGGATCCATGTGTCAGATGATCAGCCATACAATTTTTGAACATCCTGGCCTGACGGTTAATGTTTTTCTTTTCATCAACTCATCTGGGTTTTCTTGGACAAATTACTGTATATCAGTCTTTATATTATGGTTTGATAGGTAATTGTTATTTTTGAAAAAATAGACTATTGTAAGGGTCGTTTTCTCCAATAATGTGGAGGCCCAAAAATTGGACATGGATATTTTTTTTGGTATTTGGGACTGAGTAGTATGTTGCCATGATCAGTTCCGTTGTTTTTCTTTGCTTTATGGTGGACTCACAGTATTTAGAATGCTTAATTGCATCTATATATTTATAACCTCTTTAATATAAAATGAATGGGGAATTAATTATACATGTATACATTTTTTCCTTTTTATTTCCTTTTTTTATCCATTTATTATAGATAATCATATAGTGAAATAAATATATTGCTTAAGATGGGAATGGTGGTTGTGTTCTAGCGATTGTTATTGTTTATTAGAATGATGTATGTGTTTTATATATGCTAGGTGAGAGTGATACATTTAGCGTGATGCAATTATAGTATGTATGTGATTATAGTGATGAGGCCCATAAATGGGTAATTATATGGGCTCATTTTGCCTCCTAACATAGTTTAATCAACCATTCTCAATTAGTTTATTACATGTTTTTTTATTATATTTATGTTAATAGAGTGAGTTGGGTTGGTCATTATGCCATGAAGTCTAATGTGTGTTTAATGCAGAGTTTTGGTCAATTTTGGAGATAAAGTCAAAGATTTAATGGACAATTGGAAACAATGATTCAAATTTTTGTTGCAGCTTTGCTCTGCTCAACTTCGAACTCACTTTTGTTGACAGTTTCATGTAATCCTATTATTATTTTGATAATAAAGATGAAGTCCTTTTCAAGTTAGCACTGAGTTACCTCAGAGGGCTGAAGCTCCTGGGTTAGGGCCCAATCCAAGCAGCCAAGCTCCTCTTGTTTGTATTTATATGTTTTGTTTCAGTTTATAGATTAGTTGCTGTTAGATAAATTTCTTTCTTGGTTAACAAAAGGTTGCTTTTGGTGATTTAGAAAGTTGTGTCCATTTAAGTTTTCTATAGTAGGTTGAATAGTGACAGAAATAAGATACAAAAAGGCCATCAACAGAGCCTTGGCCTCCTATCCTCCCTTTGGGACCATGAACTGAGGCCAAGACCCTCTTGCTGCCACAAAAAACACTGATTTGCCTTTTCCATAGGATTTCTAGTGTTGCAGTTTGTTAGAAGGTTAATGCTTTGTTGTAGATCTCTTTCACCATGCTCATTTCTGTCTTGTAATAAGTTTCCTTCCATGCTTTCTCTCATTATATCATTTCTTAGCATTTACTTTCCTAGATTAGAGTTTAGACTAGCTTGATGCAAAATTTGTTTTTTTGGTGTATCTAGTTTCCTTGCTTGCTTAATGTCACTGTTTGATTTTCAGTTGTTTTGCGGCAATTCTCTTCTCAAAATAAGTCATCCAAGCAGCCATCACCATCTCTCTTTGATCTATGTTTCACAGGTCACCCAAGGTTCCTCACAAATCTGTCTTAATTTTCTGCACTTTTCCCATAGACTTTCCTCTCTTTCCTTGAACAAATCCGACCATATTTCTCTCTCCCAATAATTCTTGATGGACCTTAGACATCTTAACACATCATTCTAGCCTTCAGCTACCATTTCCACCTGCTTTCCTACCTTCAAAACTTCCAAAACAGCTCTCGGCATCCTCCTGTAGACCTCTTGTAGACCTTATGTAGATCCCCTGCAGCCTCTTGTAGATTTTCCTGTAGGCTTCTTTTTGAAGTCCGATTGCTGGAAAAGCCTCCAGAAGGCCACCTGAGCCATCCTAAGACCCCGCTACATCATCCTACACCTCTGCAAATCCCAAATTCACCTTGCATCACCACCAAATCACTGCCACATTCACAAACAAATAAATTACATGCATGACAATTTCACATGAAAATACATAAAAATCCATAAAGATGTTTTTTTTCTCATTTCCTTCTAGAAATAGCATGAGTAGATGTTGTTTACTTCTTATATTAAGTAATGGCATTCACTTCATGGTTTTTCATCTCTCTTTCTGCAAAAGTAGGATTAGTTGGTTAAGTAGGGTTTGCTAGGTTTACTTTACATTTCAGTATTCTTTTCCTTTTTGCAAGTAGAGTAGCCTTTGTAGAGTAAGATTTCCTTTCTTTCATCACATATAGAGCTTCTTCTGGAATCCATAGAAGTTGGCTCGAGCTCCTAGTGATCTTGCGCCAACTGACCAAGTGACAACCTATAGTAAGAACTAGTACTTGTGCATACAACGCCATCGCTTCCAAGTTTGTTACGAACTACCGGGTTGATAAAATTAAAGTAGGAAGCCCAGGAGTTGCAACATTATTGCTGCAATACTAGTGCTCACCACTTTTTGGCGCCATTGCTGGGGAAGCATGAGAGTATTTTGTGATTACTACTTTATTCTATTTTTTATCGCAACATTATGTTAAGTAGTTTATTTCAGCAAAAGTAAATTAGTTGTTTCTTTCAGTTTCTACATTTCCTTGCTTTCCTTTTCAATTCTGCAATTTCCATTTCAGCAAAAGCAGAGTAGTTATTCCTTTTAGTTTCTGCATTTCCTTGTTTTCCTTTTCAATTCTGCAATTTCCATTTCAGCAAAAGTAGAATAGTTGTTTCTTTCAATTTCTGCATTTCATTTGCTTTCATTTTCAATTCTGCAAATTTCATTCCAGCAACTTCATTTCAGCAAAAGTAGATTATCATTTCCTTGCTTTCAGTTCTGCTTTTCATTTTCTTTCCTTTTCAGTTCTGCAATTTCATTTCAGCAAGTTCATTTTAGTGAGTTGCAATTTGTTTGTTCAATCAATTTCAGTTTCGCAGGTATAAGCAGTGAAAAAACAAAAACAACCAACCAAAAATATTTCCTTTCATGCCTCGTAGGAACAGAGATAATTCAGGAAAATTCTTGCCCAACACCCCCACTACATCATATAGCCACCCTTCCCTCTTCTTCAGTGGCAGTGATCAAGAAGAACCTTTAGGTGAACAACCTGAGATATTTGAAGAACCTATAGGGGAAGAAGAAGAAGAAGACATCCCTCCTGAGACAATGGCTGAGAACATAAATGCTAGGTGGAATGGAGAAAGAGTAGAGGGTACCTTTCCCATCCGAGAGACCAATGGGGACACCAAAATGAAGAACATAAGCCCTTCAACCCTACCTCAATTCCATCGCTTGACCACCGAAGATCCTGACACCTTCTTGTTTGAGTTTGTTGTCATCTGTCGAACCTATGACTATGCAGAAGATGAGCAAAAGTTGAAACTATTTCCTTCTACTCTCAAGGATGCAGCATTGCACTGGTTCATGTGGTTACCTGGCAATAGCATCACAACTTGGGCTCAGATGCAGCAAGCCTTCAACAACAAATACCGAGACTACTGTAGGTCAAATGACACCAAGGAAGAAATCTTCCGAATGACCATGGGAAGTGATGAATCCTTGGAAGATTATGAAGAGAGGTTCTAGCTCAGTTACAAAAGGGCCAAGTGTACACTTGACCCTGAATCTCTGAAGTTGGTCCTGCTCAGGGGAATTTCAAAAGACCTTCTAGACACCCTCCATTTACTGGCCGGGGGAGATAACTACCAACTACCTTATGAGAACATAAAAACTGTCTTTAGAAATCATTCTAGAGCAGCAAGGAAGAGAGGTAGGGGGAGTCAACCCATAGCCAATACCTCCTCATCCAATTGATCTATTAAAGGTGAACTTGGAAACATGCTGGAAGACTTTAAGAGTGATATGCTGCAGACTCTTGCCATGCAAATGGATACCTTGCATATCAAAAGGAAACAAGAGGAAGCAGAGAGGGCTTTGGCCATTTTTTGTCCTAGGTGCACCAGGCAGCATCTTAGGAACGAATGCCCATTGAACTCTATAGAGATTTGTTTAGTCTGTGAAGAAGATCATTCTACAGACAAGTGTCCTTCCTTGCCCAGACTTAAAGCTGTATACCAGGGAGCCAAAGGAGCCACTGAACCACTCTATTTCATGAACCAGAGGAGACCACATGGACCTAGACCATACCAGCAAGGGATGCAAGGGACATCCCAGGCATACTACAACCCCAACCAAGTCACTCCCATACTTTCTTGGGGCCCTCCTGCTCATCCTTCCTGGTCCACACCTCCTCCTTGGTCCTATCCATTTCAGTATCATGCCCAACCAATCACTCATTCATTCTAATCCTATGCTCAACCACAACCTCAGTGGAATGCAACTCATCAAGGTTAGAGGCCCCAGTACAACTCTCCTCCTGCTCTTTTGCCTCCACCACCTGCTCAACCACAACCATTTCCTCCTACTCCACCAAGGAAACCTCAATTGCCTGCCTAGCCAAACCCGAACCCGAGCAACAAACGGGCTCAACAAGTATACAGTGGGAAACCATCATGCCCAACTTATGCTGTGGAGATTCAGGAGATTAACCTGTGATTTGGGAAGGTCCTCCCAGATAGCCAGCCTCCCCCCAAGGAGGTTGAGGAAGATAAAGAGGAAAGTGAACCTAAAGCAATACCACCCTTTCCTGAGAGACTATCTGGGACAACACAGCCCACCCCAGAAGAAACTGAATTTCTGGGAGAATTGAAACAGTTATGTGTAAAGATACCACTTCTCCAAGCCATAAAAGATGTGCCCATATACAATAGGATGATCAAAGAGAAGTGCTTTAGGCATCCAGGAAGGCGCAAAAGAGATGCCCCAACCATCAATGTCATAGGGCAACTATCCGACCTGATGTTGGGGCAGATAATCTGTCCAAAATATCTGGACCCTGGAAGTCCAGTAGTTGATGTCCACATCAATGGCACCATAATCCCACATACCTTGATTGATCTGGGAGCTACCATTAATGTGATGACAAAGGACACCATGCTCAAACTTAACCTCCAGGGCTCTTTGAGAAAGACCACGACAGTTCTGCAGCTAGCAGACCGCTCCATCGTGACCCCTAAAGGGATTGTGGAAGATGTAATGGTCTCCATTGATTCTTGGGAGTACCCTGCTGATTTCCTAGTTCTCCAGCCAAAGGCAAAGCTCACTAGGTATCCTCTCATCCTGGGGAGACCTTGGGTAGTTACTGTCAATGCCTACATCAGCTATCGAGTTGGGAACATGACCATCAAGAACATGCATATGTCCAAGTAGTTAATCCTATACCCTCCTACCCAACCCTTGCTAGAACATGATCTACCTCTCTGGTTGGAGGAAGAGGATAAGGATGAAGTCTATTATGCACCGCTTTGTGCATTAGAAACTGTCACGGGGGGAAAACCACAAAATGAGGATGATATCATTGCAAATTTAATTTAGAATCCACCCCCCAATACCTTGCCATTAGAAGATATAATGAAAGAAATCCAAAAAAATCACTTAACTAATCTTTGTGTGGCCAACCCGACCTCTCTCCATGTTAAGAATATAGAGTTCGGCCCAGAAATAACCTTGAAAATCTATTCATCCCTATCCACTTCCCAGGAGAAGGAGCTGTGCAGCTTATTGAGAAAACATTTAGATGCCTTCGCCTGAAGTTATAAGGAAATGAAGGGAGTGCACCCTTCAGTATGTACTCATCATATATACATTAAGGAAGATTGCAAACCAGTCAAGCAGCCTCAAAGGAGGATGAATCATGCCCTCAAAGACATTGTTAAGGAAGAATTGCAAAAATTACTAGATGCAGGATTCATCTACCCCATCTCTGACATTGAATGGGTCTATCCTTTGGTGCTAGTGCCAAATAAAAATGGTAAGTGGAGAATTTGTGTCAATTATCGAGAATTGAACAAAGCCACTAAAAAAGACCTTCTTCCTTTGCCTTTCATAGATCAAGTGTTAGATGGTCTGGCGGGGAAAAAGTTTTTCTCCTTCCTAGATGGGTTTAGCGGGTACAATCATATTCAAATCAGCCCGGAGGACCAAGATAAGACCACTTTCACTTGTCCTTGGAGTACCTTTGCGTATCGAGTCCTTCCTTTTGGTTTGTGTAACGCTCCAGCCACTTTCCAGAGAGCAGTATTGAATATATTTTCTGATTTGGTTCATGATGCAGTGGAAATATATATGGATGATTTTACTCCTTATGGCTCTAACTTTCAGGAAGCTTTATCTAACCTAGGAAAAGTCTTGGACAAGTGTATTGAAATGAGCCTGTCCCTCAGTCCGGAAAAATGTGAATTTTTTATGACTGAAGGGACCATGCTAGGTCATGCAATATCTCAACAAGGATTGCAGGTGGACCCCAACAAAATTGCCATCATCCAAAGGGTCCCACCTCCTCAAAAGGTGAGAGATGTCCGAAGTTTCCTAGGCTTAGTTGGATATTACAGAAGATTCATTAAAGATTTCAGTAAGTTAGCCTCTCCGCTGTTTGGTCTTTTAGGGAAATATGTCAAGTTCATATGGACTGAAAACTATCAAGAAGCCCTAGATACCTTGAAAAACAAACTTGTGACTGCCCCAATTTTGAGAGGCCCAAACTGGGCCCTGCCTTTCCACATCCACACAGATGCCTTGAACAAAGCAATAGGAGCAGCCTTAGGACAAATTGATGAAAAGTTACACTATGCCATCTACTTTATAATTAAAAATTTGTTAAAGGCAGAGTTAAACTATACGGTAACCGAGAAGGAAATCCTAGCTGTAGCGCACTCCTTAAACAAATTCAGACATTACATCACAGGCTATCAAACCTTTGTACATACTGATCATGCTGCAATTAGATACTTAATGAACAAACCAGATGTAAATGCTCGCAATATTAGATGGTTGATTTTACTGCAATAGTTTGATTTGATCATTGTTGATAAGCCTAGTAAAGAAAATGTTGTTGCTGAGTTTTTGTCTAGAGTAAATTTGCCCGCAGGTGAAGAAGGAATGGTGGATGATCAAATGCCAAATGAATACTTGTTTTCTATCTTAGTACTCTCTCCATAGTTTGTTGATATAACAAACTACTTGGTTTCAGCACAATTCCAACCACACATGTCCTCAAAGGAGAAGAGCAAGAAGGAATGGTGGGATCAAATGCCAAATGAATACATGTTTTCTATCTTAGTACTCTCTCCATAATTTGCTGACATAACAAACTACTTGATTTCAGCACAATTCCCACCACACCTGTCCTCAAAGGAGAAGAGAAAGATCGTGAAGAAAAGTGCCCCTTTCACTTGGATTGGGGGCAATCTCTTCAAACTTGACCCAGATCAGATATTGAGAAGATGTGTCAGGGAGGAGGAAGTTTTGACATTCTCCTGACCTGTCATGACGGGCCTTGTGGAGGCCATTTTGCAGCAAAGACTAATGCTTTCAAAAGATTGCAAGCAGGCTACTATTGGCCCACTCTTCATCAAGATGTGAGGAGATATACCAGCCAATGTGATCGGTGTCAAAGGATGGGGAAACATACTCCAAAGGATGAGATGCCCATGTAACCTCAAGTGACCTTTGAGCCATTTGAGAAGTGGGGCATGGACTTTGTGGGTCCTATCAATCCTCCTTCAAGACAGAAGCAATGCATCATTGTGTGCACCGATTATCTGACAAAATGGGCAGAAACAAAAGCAATCAAAGCAGCAACAGAGGAAATATTAGTTGGGTTTTTGAGAGAAAACATATTCTATAAGTTCGGGTATCCAAGAGAAATGGTCACAGACTAAGGCAGCCAGTTCACTTCCAAGTTGATTGAAGACCTGCTCACACATCATAAGATCAAGCACATGACTTCCACCCCTTACCATCCACAAGCCAATGGGCAGGTGGAAGTCACTTACAGAGCTTTGGAAGAAATTCTAACCAAGGTAGTGAGCAGCAACAGAAAAGATTGGGTGGATAGACTAGTTGAGGCCACTTGGGCCTACAACAAAACATAGAAGACCACCATAGGGTTCACACTCTATGAACTGGTCTATGGGAAAAAGGCTTTGCTGTCAATAGAATTTGAATACAATACACTAAGAATGGCAGCTCAAATGGACCTAGACCTCAACGATGCACAGAGGGAAAAACTAGTTCAGCTCAATGGATTGGATGAACAAAGATTGCAGGCCCTTCTCCACACAGAGGTAGTTCAACTTCAAAGGAAAATATGGCATGAACAAAATATCAAGGAGAAGCAATTCCAAGAGGGAGATTGGGCACTGCTCTATGACTCAAGGTTTAAAGACTTCAAAGGCAAGTTGAAGACAAGATGGTTGGGACCCTACACTGTGGAAAAATGTAATGACAATGGTTCAGTTCTGATCAGAACCATTGATGAGGAATCCATCCCCATGCTTGTCAATGGACATAGGTTGAAAATTTACAAGAAACCCCTATCCAAGCGAGAGTTCTTTGAAGATCTGAATAAGACAGTGATGGTAGTGGAGCAGGTCTTAGCCTCCACTTCACCCACTCATTGAAGAAGCAGAAAAAAAAATAATAAGGGCTCAAGTGAAAACCTCCATGAGGTGCTTGAGTCCCATCATTGGGTTGAAACCCTCTTTTGAGGCGGCCCAGTGATGAAAAAAAAAGGAAAGAAAGAGAATAAGATCCCTGGGTGAAAACCTCTCTTGGAGGCGCCCAGGGTAGGCAAATAAGGTGAAAACCCTTGAGGAGCTCTAGTTGTCTTTCAAAAAAAAAAAGAGAAGAAAAAACAGAGAAAAGAAGGAAAAGAGAATTAAGTTTTAATGTGTATTGCAGGTTACAAGTGGACCACAGGGAGCAAGAGAAGATGCCACCGAGCCTATTTCATATCACCCACACTCTTCTCCATCATTTCTGGCCTTCATTCCGCCCCACTGTGTTTTTTTCCCGGAAACTGTGTGTTCTACAGGAGGCCCTGTGTGTTCTACAGGAGGCTCCTGTAGAAATCACAAAGAGCCAGAAATGGTCTCAAAAAATAGTTGGAGGGGCTGAGAGATTTCATGAGGAGCATGAAGACCTTCCTACAGCTATCCACCCTCCTTGCCATCCATCACATGCCTGCACCACCTCATCATCATCATCTTTTTTTCCCTTCCTATAAAAAAACACAGAAACCAGTTTTTTAGAAAAAAAATAAAAATAAAGGGTGCAACACCTCCAAATATCACCTGCAGCCTACCAAGTACCTCTCCATCTTCATCGGCATCTCTAGCATCATCCTCCTAGCACAAAAATCAACTAAAAATTCTAAAGGGAGAAGCAACTATAGGAGCTCCTGTAAGAATTCCTGTAGCAGCTGATCCCATTAAAATCAAGCCACAATAGCAAAATAAGTGCAGCCATAGGATTGAAGGGAACACCTGAAGCTAGATCCAGCCAGAGGATACCTGTACAAAGCAAACAAACCACACATCAGGAAGTAGAAAGCATACAAGAGAGGAGATACAGGCATGCAACAACTAAAATACAAGCATGCAACAACAAAAGGAACCAAAAAGCTTCACATCACGTACATTCGACTCTCAGGGAAGTGTCTAACCCTCTCCTCTGTTGCATCTATGTAATTGAAAAATATGCATAAGCGAATGAGATGGTTAAGGTTTAACGAGAAAAGGTGGCCAGTTAACTGGCCATCCTCATCCAGTTGACTGCGCTCATCCAGAAATGCCACCACATGTGTGCCTAGTCAACTCATAGAAAAATATAAACGACAGGTAGTGGAGCGCCTTCAAACTCCAATGCAATGATGGGAAGTGATTGCGGGAAAGAGCCATGATGATAGGGCAGTGGGGACTAATGGTCCAAATCTGGCAACGTACATTTTTTCCAGCTCACCCCATCACCAAAAATATCTCAAAGAAGACATAAGTACTCCTCCTCGAAACTCCTTCACCACCTTTTCTTCCATTTCATCCTCGTCCACTTAGCTGCAACAAGCTCTATACCACCTCCATAGCCTCGAAACCATCGTTCTCTATCGTTTTCGGCCATCCTTCTGCTATTGGCGTTCTACAGGAGCAGTAACAGGTTCTACAGGAGCACCTACAACCAGTTTTACAGGAGAGGCAGTAAGCAGTTTTTAAGGAGAAAACACAGGATTTTTGCTCGATTTATGGCTTGAGGAGGTAGGTTCTGTGCATACCCACCTTGATTATCAATATGTGCAAGGAATGATATAATTTTAAGAATAAATTGAGTCCATAGAAGGAGAGAAATTACATAATAATTTTCTACCTGTTTTCCTAAAAAACACAATTTTTCCTCTGTTTTCCTGTTTCTTCAAAATTCTTGTCTCCATCTCTATTTTGGGTGTTCAAAAGGGGTATAAGCAAAATGATAGAGGGATTCTTGAGGAAGGAGCCCACAAATTTAGCCAGGATCCATGAACATCCCGAAGTAGTAGCCATTTTTACCAGAGCAAATTGGATGCCATTCTTTGAAAAATTCTGAGGGTTTGATGAAGAAGTGGCTCAGGAGTTTTCCCTTTCTTTAGTCCCTCACTCAAGGACCCATGCCACTGTTACTTTGAGGGGTCTTTCCATGGAAATCACCCAAAAATTTATCAGTAGGGTTACCACCCTTCCTCTTGGATTACCTTGGAGAAAAGATGAAAATCCAATTGGACAGACTGCCAAGAAAACCTTCTTCCAACCTAATGAACATCCTGTAGAAGACAAAAATGGCATTAGAAGGACTAGCATACCTTACCCTTGGGATGAGGTCAGTTACCAAATTATCAAATATATTTCCTGTGAAGGGAGGTATAGCATAGTTTATGGCTACCATTTTAGACTTCTCCATGAGCTCAGATAGGGCATGGACACTCCAACACTCCAGAAACTCAACATCCCCTATTTTCTCCTGCAGTCCCTTGTAGACTCCAGCATTAAGTTGAAGGCAGGAGGTCCAGATCAGTTGGTTCACCATGGGTTAATTAAAATATTAGTGGAAGAAGCCCTTCATACCTTCACAATCCCCATAGCATGGGAAATCTTCAGAAACATGACAGAAGAAGATGATATAAAGGCCCTCACATATGATCACAGTCCTTCTAAGAGTGAGGGGGAAGAGTAGCAAGAGGGAGAAGGGGAGGAAACTGAGGAACAAACAGAGGAGGAAGACACCAAAATAAAGAAGGAGGAAACTAAGACAGAGGAGGAAGAAACCAAAACAGAGCAAGAGGAAACAAAACCAGCAGAGACAGAGGAAAAGACAATAGGGGAAGAAACAGGGGCAGAAAAGACAAAAGTGTCTCCTGAGACCCTAAAAAGAGAGGCAACAACTATCCTCACTGCCCTCAGCACCCCAACTAAACCAAAACAAAAGAGGAAGAGGCAAACATCAATGTATTTCAGGGCTCAGAAAAGCACAAGGATAACAATAGGAAAACCACAACCATCTTCAACAGTGCCTATTATAATTGAAGATTCACCCACTGTAAAAAGGGAAGAATCTCCCTCTAAAACCCCCATCACATATGAAAGAGGAAGTCCCAGATCTTCCACTTGGAAGGAAAGAGTGCAACTACAGGACTCAAAAACAGTTCTACAGGAGGCATAGACTGTTCTACAGGAGACTCTGACAAAGCTAAAGGAGACCGAAAAACTTGAGAAAATGGTAGAAAAACAACCAAAGGGGAAGGAGGAAGCAACAGAGACTCAAGAACCTGATCGCCAGCCTAGTTTGGGCTCTTACTACAATTTTCTTGAGGGGGAGAAATCATTCCACAGAAATTTGCAGTCTCAGTTTTCTTTGAGTTGGAAAAAGAAAGAATAAGGAGCCATAGATGGATGCAAATCGCCAAATCCAAGGGGGTAGAGGATATTGGCCACATGGAGAACAAGCTTAGAGAAACGGGCAGAGAGTTAAGTGTTGTAAGACATAGAGAGGCAATCACAAGAACACACTTGGGAGCATAAAATGCATTACTTAGAGGACAGCTGCAAGAGAGGGAGACACAACTAGCATGCATGGCCAACTGGTCTATGGAGGCACTGCAGTGCAGAACACCAGTAAAATCATATGGATTATACCTCAAGGACTAGAGGTTGCAGTTTCAAATCAAGACTTTGGCACAGAGAGGCACAATGCCTTTCCAAGATTATAGACAATTTATGGACCTATGTGACCAAAGTTCAGTAGAAGACAAGGCAAAGATAACAGAGTTCTATTTGCATAACATGGCCATCACTGATATGAACATATGGGACCCTAATGCTAGGTTAGGGGACCTATAACTGATGGCCATGGCATCATGGATGAACCATGAGGAATTAAGGGTAGTAGAGATAAGGAAGTTGATGATAAAGGAGCAGAATGAGCCCTTGATGATCAGAGATGAGCCATCAGACCCCATGGCTCTCGTCAACACACACCAACTACTTGCAAATAATCCCCAAATTTCCCTTAAGTATATCAATGATTAGGCTCAGGCCATTGCACATTTTTAGGACATGGAAAGATTACTTGGGGAAGACTGTATTCATGCTTGTATGACGAGGTGGAACACTCTACCACACAGTCTGCAAATAAGGGAGTATCACTCCCCAACAAGGATGAAAGAAGCATTAAGGAGAGTGCCACTGTACAAGTGCTCTATGCAGAATTTGAAGGTCAATTGAATTGGCCTCAATTTGAGTCCCCCACTGCTGCTCGGCCTACAGGAAGGTACAAAAGAGGAAGAAGAACAACAACAAGGAGAAGAGGTGGATAGAAAGGCAGGATTCCATGACAAAAAAGATGACCTCACATCAGAAGCATGGGATGTCAGGGAGGCCATCAGGGCCATCAAAGATGAGGAGATGGATTGAGTTGCTCAGAGGATGAGCAACACCTTCAGTAGGGGGTGATGATGAGCCCCATAAATGGGTAATTATATGGGCTCATTTTGCCTCCTAACATAGTTTAATCAACTATTCTCATTAGTTTATTGCATGTTTTTTTATTATATTTATGCTAATAGAGTGAGTTGGGTTGGTCATTATGCCATGAAGTCTAATGTGTGTTTAATGCAAATTTTTGGTCAATTTTGGAGATAAAGTCAAAGATTTAATGGACAATTGGCAGCGATGATTCGAAGTAGACAAGGGAGAGGATTTATAGGAGGGTATCCCCCTCATTTATGACTCCCCACTTCAAATTCTCCATCATGCAGCTCAGAGCACAAGCAGCCACATCAATGCACTAAAGAGACTGTCGAGCAAGTGGAGGATAACTTTCGTTTATCTCAAGTTTTGGGAGCCAAGCCTCCCCGATTTTAAGGAAGTTGTTGGGAGCTTCAATTGTATAAGTAGAGAGGCTTAGGGCCTCATTAGGTTGTTGGAAGTTAGTCAAAATTTCGAATTTTTATTGCAGCTTTGTTCTGCTCAACTTCAAGCTCACTTTTGTTGACAGTTTCATGTAATCCTATTATTATTTTGATAATAAAGATGAAGTCCTTTTCGAGCTAGCACTGAGTTACCTCAGAGGGCTGAAGCTCTTGGCTTAGGGCCCAATCCAAGCAGCCAAGCTCCTCTTGTTTGTATTTATATGTTTTGTTTCAGTTTATAGGTTAGTTGCTGTTAGATAAATTTCTTTCTTGGTTAAGAATATGTTGCTTTTGGTGATTTAGAAGGTTGTGTCCATTAAATTTTCTATAGCAGGTTGAACAGTGATATAAAGAAGATACAAAAAGGCTATCAACACAGCCTTGACCTCCTTTCCTCCCTTTGGGACCATGAACTGAGGCCAAGACCCTCTTGCTGCCACAAAAAAACACAGATTTACCTTTTCCATAGGATTTCTAGTGTTGCAGTTTGTTAGAAGGTTAATGGTTTGCTGTAGATCTCCTTCACCATGCTCATTTCTGTCTTGCGATAAGTTTCCTTCCATGTTTTCTCTCATTATAGAATTTCTTAGCATTTACTTTCTTAGATTAGAGTTTAGACTAGCTTGATGCAAAATTATGTTTTTTTGGTGTATCTAGTTTCCTTGTTTGCTTAATCTCATTATTTGATTTTCAGTTGTTTTGTAGAAATTCTCTTCTCACAATAAGTCGGCCAAACAGCCATCACCATCTCTCTTTGATCTAAGTTTCACAGGTCACCCAAAGTTCCTCACAAATCTGCTTTAATTTTCTGCACTTTTCCCATAGAATTTCCTCTCTTTCCTTGAATAAATCCGACCATCTTTCTCTCTCCCAATCATTCTTGATGGACCCTAGACATCTTAACACATCATTCTAGCCTTCAGCTACTCTTTCCATCCTCTTTTCTACCTTCAAAACCTCCAAAACAGCTCTCGGCATCCTCTTGTAGACTTCCTGTAGACCTTCTGTAGATCCCCTGCAACCTCCTGTAGATTTTCTTGTAGGCTTCTTTTTGAAGTCCGATTGCTGGAAAAGCCTCCAGAAGGCCACCTGAGCCATATTAAGACCCCTCTACATCATCTTACACCTCTGCAAATCCCAAAGTCACCCTCCATCCCCACCAAATCACTACCACATTCACAAACAAATAAATTAAATGCATGACAATTTCACATGAAAATACATAAAAATCCAAAAAGACGTTTTTTTTCATTTTCTTCTAGAAATAGTTTGAGTAGATGTTGTTTACTTCTTAGATTAAGTAATGACATTCATTTCATGGTTTTTCATCTCTCTTTCTGCAAAAGTAGGATTAGTTGGTTAAGTAGGGTTTGCTAGGTTTACTTTACATTTCAGTCTTCTTTTCCTTTCTGCAAGTAGAGTAGCCTCTGTAGAGTAAGCTTTCCTTTCTTTCATCACATATAGAGTTTCTTCTGGAATCCATAGAAGTTGGATCGAGTTCTTAGTGATCTTGTGCCAACTGACCAAGTGATAGCCTGCAGTAAGAAATAATACTTGTGCATACAAAACCGTCGCTTCCAAGTTTGTTACGAACTACCGGGTTGATAAAAATAAAGTAGGAAGCCCAGGAGTTGCAACATTATTGCTGCAATACTGGTGCTCACCATATAGTAATTTACAATGAATAATATAAGATCTTTGTTTATCAATAATGTTAATTGTTTTAGTCATTCGAATTTTGTTCAAGTACTATGGTTTATGATTTGTGTCCCAAGTAGCATGGGTTGGAAGTCTCAAGAGACATGTTGGCCCCTATGGCATTTATGAAAATATTGGTTCTACCAAGTGGAATAGTGGCAACCCTTTCTACTAAGTTACCTAGGTAAAATAATGACAGTTGTTTCTATGAAATTATCTAAT